>PVLC010012023.1:0-36786 GCA_004027655.1 Graphiurus murinus | reverse complement strand
CAAAAAAAAAAACAAAAAAAAACAAAAGCTCTTTAGTTTAATGCAATCCCATGGGTTGATCTTCCTTTAATTTTCTTATGCCTTTCAAGTGTTGTTGAGAAAGTTTTTACCTGTGCCTATGTGTTGAAGAGCTGAACCTATGCCCTCTTCAAGTAGCTACAAGGTCTCTGGCCTGACTTCCAGGTCTTTGATCCATCCTGAATTGAATCTTGTGCAGGATGAGAAAGTGTGGTTTATTTCCATTTTCCTGCAAATGGTTAACTAGTTTGGCCTCCACTATTTGTTGAAAAGGCTTTTTCCCAGTGTATATTTTTGGCCCCTTTGTCAAGAATCAATTGGCTGTAAATGTGCAGATTTGTTTCTGAGTCTTCTATTCTGCTCCATTGGTCTATGTGTCTGTTTTTGTGCCAACACCATGCTGTTTTCTGGTGTTTTACCTAAAAGACAAAATAATACTATTTACACAAAAAATATATGGCTCACTATAGGATTTTTTATTTTTAATACTTCTATTGTCGCACATTAATTTCATATCATAATGTAATTCATAATGATAATGACAACATGTACACAGCACTCAGGGAGCTTCCCCCTGGATCTCCTCCCACTCCCGTCCTTCTCCACACATATTGAGGTCGGCACTGCCATTCTCTCCTATGTACATGCCAATGAAAATATTTCCTTCATTAATTCTCCCTCCCCAGACACCCTACCCTAGAGCACATACCTTGCTCCACTGGGGCTTCTCCTCCCTTATCTCACATCCTTCTGGTATTTAAATCACTAGCTAGCTTCCGCATATGAGAGAAAACATATGAATCTGGAGATTCCTCAAAAAACTAGGAATTGAACTACTCCTCTCCTTATTTTTAAAACTATTCCTCTGGTTATTATAGTGATATATGTATTCCTCTGATTATTATAGTGATATAATATATAATGTATATAGTGATATACATAATATATATATTTATGTATAAACATATAAAATATAAACATATATATAAACATATATGAACCATATATAAAAATATAAACATATATATGTTTACAGCAGCACAGTTCACAATTTCTCTTTTTTTTCAAGAGCATCCTTAAGCTTGAACTTCCCATACCCTATTCCAAATCAGGTTAGGTTTTTATGAAGAGGTAGAAATTATTTTCTTACTCTCTGATTCACTGATGGGTAGCATCTCTAAGCCTCTGATATGCAGTAATGTAGAAACAAGTTTTGAAATGTTTATATGTTCATATATATTGGACAATAGATTGTCTCTCTCAGATTGATGCCCTGCTTTAAAAGTCGGAATAAAGGAAGTAGCAGTAGTCTGTAGTCTTTTTGTATTTTATTTCCCATCTTTGAATCTCTGCGACACGAGCAAGCTGAGGTGAAAGTTATTTGGGGTCTTGTATTATCAATTTACCTTACTTTACATTTTCCAGAATGAATGATAAGAGCCTCATAATTTTTATCTTCTCTTGTTTGTGGCAAAATTTTTGCAAGATTGAAAAGGAAAAATAAAATACAAAAGAAATACTGGTTGCTTATGTCTCCTGTGGTGATATTATAGCCCTCAAATGTTTATTGGAGGAAGAGTGAGTTCATTTTTTGATTGAGCTTGACTGTTATAGATTTTACAAGGCAATGAGCTTACAAGATGGGAGGAATAAGTTTATGATAGACCTACATTTTTACCATAATTTAGAATATTTTCTTGAGTAAGTGTGTAGGTCTCAAAAGGTTGTTATATTTTATAATATTCATCAGTTATGTTTGTTTCTATGGAGAGAAAATTTACAGATTTTGTGCTATAATTTTCTTAGCTGTTTTTACAGGATCACCATTGTTTTTGAGTATTTAGTTTTTTTGACATTATATTAAGACCATTACATAAGTCAGTATGTTAAGCCCTTAATAAATAATTATTAACATGCTTATTTTACAGAGATAAAAACTTAGACTTGCCAAGAACTCATAGCTAGAAAATATGAGTGGTGTAATTTAAAACTATTTTTGTGTTAGTTCAAAGTTCATGTCTTCAGCATTACATAAATATATAAAGCAGAGAGTGATGTCCAGAAAATTAGAACCTGGTCAGCCTCCAATGCATTAGCCCCAAAAGAGATGGTTTAAAAGGTATGATAATGAACAACTGAGGTTTTTTATAAATAGGTAGAGAGAATAGAAAGTGAATGCTAGTAATCAAGAAAAATCAACTCATTTTTATAGTTTCACTAGGGGTCACTATTTCTAACCATTACTTTAGGCTTAGTGAAGTGGAAGAAAAACATGCAAAGGCATGTAATGGATTACATGACAATTTTCAAATTCAACAAAGCACTTCAAATTGCCAAACAGGCTGAAAAAGAAAATGGGTGTATTATAATCTGCACAGGGGAAACCTTATGTCAGCCAAACTTTTCACTAGCAAGGCAACTTAAATCCATTATTCAATTACTACTATTTCTTCATGTTCCATCAGGTGATAGATAAGAATTTAAGAGGAGAGAATTGGCCAAATAATAAACATTTTAAAAGATCAATAGGAAGATTAAGATATGCATCCTTTAATATTAGTTCCAGAATATCTTACATGGAAACATTTTAAAACCTGGTTATCATGAGATTGCCACATTGACATATTTGGCTATACTTTTTTAATTTCTTTTTTTTATTTTTGACACTGAGAATTGAACACAGGGCATCATACTTGCAAAGCAAGTGCTTTGCCATTGAGCTACATCCCAGCCCACTTTGCCATATTTGGAATCCAAAACTACATCCAGAAGTAAAAAGTATTTTCATTGACAAATCAAATTCATCAATGACTTATTTCCCTTTATGCAATGTGTCTACTTCTAAATTATTGTAAACCAAATATTACAATACAGTAGCCTTCTAATCTCTCAGAATACCTCCACCGGTTGCCAGGGGTTCACACTCGTTTTTTGAGGCCTCAAATCTTCTTTAAAATGTGAGCAGTAAGTTTGACTAAAATCCATATGGAAAACATGAAAATAGAAAACCTATGTGTTTGAGTATTTTTTATTTTGCAAAATTTCTGTATTTATTGAACTGACTATAATATGATTAAAGTAGAGTAAAAATCTAGTCTTTAAACCATCTACTCAATGAACTTTTTTTATTGTAATAATTCGTGCTTTGTATATATACATTATTGTTAGGTACAAATTGATAAAGACAAATGTGCACACATTTCTCATCTGAACCTTTCCCCAATTTCCACCCCACTCCTTCGCCCTCCCTCCCTCTCAAGTTCCAGAGTACAATACCAAAATGGTACTCTGATGCTTAATGATAGCACTAATGAAATAAAACAGCAATTAATATTGACATCATCCTATGCAAACTAACATGTTGTGAACATTATGACCAGTTCTCAAAGTTCATGAGGTTGGTACAATGACATTTCCCTTTTGTGGGTGTGAAACTGAAGTGTCAAAAGTAGTGGACAGTAGAGGAAAGTCTCAGAGTCTTCCAATTTCATGTCCATGTCACTGGATTATTGTAGAAGAATGCATACTGAGATACTTCAAAGTGACTTACAAAGTCCCTTTTCTGTTCCTCTTAGATTACAGATTACAGTCAACTTAAGCACTTTTTAATACCGCACATTTAAAGTAGGTAAAGGTGACCAATTAGTTCTTCAGACTGAATAAACAAAAATTTTACCTATCAATCTACTCCAACCCTAATAGTGTATGTATTTTATTACATAGGCAATCACAGGTGATGTCAAGGGACTTTTGCTTGGCTGCTTACTACCTTATGTCAGAACACTTTAGTGATACACGCATATCTATGTTTATAGCAGTTAGAAGTACAATTATAATAGCCAAATTATAGAACCAACCTAGGTGTCTGTCAACAAATGGATAATAAAATGTGGTATATATTTATATGTGTATATATATATATATATATATATATATATATATATATATGTGGTATATATATATATATATATATACATACAATGAAGCTCTACTCAGCCATAAAGAAGAACAAAATTATGCCATTTGCAGGAAAGTGATCGGAACTTGAGAATATTATGCTAAGTGCAATCAGCCTGTCTCAGAAAGTCAAAGGTCATATGTTTTCTATCCTATGCAGAGGCTATAGATAAAATGAGAAACAAAAGCAACTTGAGATAAATGAAAATAGATACAAGTAGAACAAAGGAAGGGCTTAGGAAGGGATACAAAGAGGGAAAATGAGGATTGAACAAAGGAGCAATTCAAACAAGGCTAATTCACGCATAGAAGTATCACTACCAATCTCACTAACATATATAGGAAGGGAAGAAGAGTGCTCAGGGTGAGAAAAAGAGGGAAATATAGTAAGTGATATGTCAATATCACTCTGAATCTCAGTATGATGTATAATTGCAGTACACTAATAAAAGTTTAAAATATAATTTGTAGAGTTGGAATAAAAAGATACATTTTATGAAATTATATATATTATAAATATATATATTTATGAAAATATATATATTATATATATATGATATATATATCCCTTTATATATATATATAATTTCATAAAATGTATCTTTTTATTCCAACTCTACAAATATATATATATATGATATATATATATATGATATATATATCCCTTTAAGAACAACACTTCTGATCTTCTTGAATGCAATCACCTAAGAATAGAATTTGAACCACTACATGGGAATCTTTTAAGTAGGAGTGATCTGTAACACTCAAAACCACAGACACAGTATACTGTGGTTAAGAAAACCATCTGGGCTTAGAAAATGATGTGCTGTTTATAAAAAGTAATATTCTTGAGCTTATATAGACTGCACTTTCTGAAGGCATGGACTATGCAGAGACCTTCTTCTCTTTTGATATATGTGTCATTAAGGAGAAATGAGTGAATGTATTGTGCAGTGCTTAAAATTTTCTCTAGAAACAGTCTTGTTGGACTTAAGAAATTATATTTAGAATTAATGTGAATGCTCTATGATGAAGAGAGATATCTGTGCTTTCTCTGTATGCTTCTCATTGAGCTATCGTCAGAACAAAAATATCTATATTGGGACATGAAGGCAGTCAATATAAATGTGTAAGAATGTGTGTAAATACTCTAATAAATGTAATCTTTCTGCAGTTATCCCACTGCAGGTACTTGATATCCAATGAGAACGCACTGACTTTTAAGAAATGCATGTCCCACATTCCTAGGAGAAAAAAGTTGAACATAAATAAAATGTATGGTGAGGGTATATAGTTAGGACAAAGACAATAAAGAGGAAGTCACCTTTCAGATATACTGATTAGTGGAAGAGCAAATATCCTTCTCAGAGTTTGAAGATCAGTAATACTTAAATTAGATGATGAAATCAACAATATTCTCACTTTTTTTACCCTAATTCTCTGTAGCTTCCTCAAATGAAAGAAAAAATACAACTATTCATTTTCAGAGACTGGTTAACCTCACTTAGCATAATATTTTCTAGTTGTATCAATTTTCCTGAAAATGACATTTTTTTCTTCTTTATGGCTGAGTCAAATTAAATTGTATCTAGATAGAAGTTTTGTAATTAATTCATTTGTTGATGGACACCCAGGCTGGTTCCATAATTTGGCTATTGTAAATTGTGCTGCTATATAACTCTTCATTATTACTTAATTCTCATTTCCTTTTTCATCCTTATTCCGCTTTTATTTCTCTCTTCTTTTTCTTTATTTTTTCAAGAAGCAATGCATGACTATATTCCACTTTAAAAGGACATGATAACATGCAGAAACTACATTAAGCTTGTATCATATATCTAGAAAACCATGTTATTGGAAACTGAAAATGTATAATAACATATATTGTATTTCTAAAATATTCATTAGAAATGTAAGTAAGCTCACCCCAGGTAAAGCATGCTAAAAAGGTGTTTATAATTTGCTGAAGAGCAATATATTTAGATATATCTAATAGTCTGTATTTGACAATTTATGCTATTGTGGTTACAGAAAAAAAACCTGGTTTTGTATCCAATTTAAAAACATGAATGTTCTTCTTTTTACCCTAGAGCTTAAAGACAATTTACAGAAATAGGCCAGTATGAAGTATTGTGACAATAAACTTGTTTTACTTCTCTTTTGTAGCAAAAATTAGGAAAACACTGCAATGCTATTGAGTCATAAAATATTTTAGCAATAAAACAAACACAAACTTTCAGTTTTATTTAATTTCTTCTGTTATCATCATTATCTATAGATTTCTTTAAAGTCATTCATATATTTAAAAGTAATACATTTTGAAAAAATAAAAATTAGAACAAAATATTTAGAAAATTTGTACTTGTTTCATATAATAAAAACATGATTAAAAATAACTTATTTTCAAAATTTTTCATTTATGTGAACATGCAGTGATCATATACTTTTTTTAAAAAAGCATAGCTACTTTTATTAAGCATCATTATATCTTGATCAATTATATTGAATAAATCTATGTTAAGTAATTAAATACACAAACAAAATAATTACTATACTTATTTCTATTCATAATGTACAACTGTTGAAACATAAAAAATATAACTTACTTGTTATTTTATCCTATATATAATATTTTTCTATTTTAAATATAATATTTGAAATAAAGTATAATATATACATAAATTTACTTTACTTGTAGTTTGTCCAAGTTACAGGATTTGTAATTAACAGAAATGTCACACAAAAGTAAACAAAAACTATAACTATCTTATACATTTATGTAATTATATTATCATTATTAAATGCTATTAAATATTTGTTCTATGCATATATTTATAATTAGCAAATAAATAATTGAAGTTACAAGAAATGTACAAAGACTATATGGAGACTTTGTATTCTATATTACTCAGTTATTTTTTTTTTAATTCCATTGGTGCATTGTGATCATATATCTTTGTGAGGTACAATATGGTGGAGGCATACATGCACACAGATCTCAGTTAACCCTTTCCTAATTTACACCCCATTCCCTCCTCCTTTCCCCTGTCTCATGTTTGGTTTAGTGTTGGACTTTGGTATGTTTGTGAATGTACATCATGTGCATTAGGTATTTCCACCTCCCTCCCCCCATCACCTTCAGATAGGTTATTTTCTTTGCTCATCTTTTTAAAGGGGGAATTTTTGTAAAATAGTGTTATGGTCAGATATAGGTGCCCCCTGAAGTGCTCATGTACTAATGTTTGGAGTTAATATGGTCATAGAGATTGTAATCTCATCAGTATATAAATTATAATGGGTTTATCTGAGTGGTAATCTAGGATCCTGGGGTGTGCCTGGAAAAAGAGAGTTCCTGGAAGTGTACTTTTGGGGATTGTGTTTGGGTGTTTGAATCCCCTTGCTTGCTTGTTTTCTCTTACTTCTGGACTCCCTGACTGGAGGAGCAAAGCCTTGTTCTTTGCTCCCTTTCACTCCCCTTCCTGCCACCTTGCCTTGAGCTTTATACCTTGGCCTCACATGGACTGAACTTTGAGATCTCCAAAAAAAAGTAAGCAAATGAATCTTTCTACCTTTTTTACATCAGAAATTATTTCTAAGGTCTGGGATGTAGTTCAGTATTAGTGCTTTCTCAGCATGTTTAAGACCCAGGGCTTAGTATCCAGAATAACAACAACAACAAAAAAAAAAAAAAAAAAAAAAAAAAAACAAGAATTCTTTCTGAATTTCTTTGGAGAATTAAGTAATATGACAGAAGTTCTCAAGTCTATCAACTGATGTCAAAGTGGAAAACATATACTCTAAAAATGTTTATACCTCTCTCAACAGACATGAAGAATGATCCAGGGCAATGGAATAAGATTTCCCCAGATCATAAGAAGGAAGGAAAGGCTGGTGGGCTTACAGTAATCTCCAGTTTCCCCAGAAGTTCTCAAGACAGACAATAAAAATCACAACACAGAACACATACTCAGAAGTAAGATTTATCTTCCTAAAACAACAATCAAAGAAGACCCACTAGTGTAACATATATTTATCAGGGTTTATAATTCTCTAATTGAAGATAATCCTGGGAAATCCAGCATTCATACTTCAGTGTCACTAACTGCCTTGTATATAACATAAGTAACCTCATCATGTCCTTGTTTTAGTTATTGGTCACAAGAATTCCCAGCATTTGCTTAAGTCCTTGTGTAAGCCATATATCACAAGAATTACCAGGATTCTTTGTCATTTTTAAACTCCCACAATCATATCCACATATAATCTTCTACATTCTCTGTTTTAATAGTTCTCAATTAAAACAGAGACCAGATATTTCTCTGTTTAATTGTCTCAAAATGCTACTATTCTCTTAATTTATGAATTATATTTTGTCTTCATTTATTATCTAGAATGCTTATAGCAAGAGAAAATTTCCTTCATCAATTTTTTGGTTACTTCAACACTGAATCCATACAGGAGAAAAGTAGAACATGTATTCATTTTCCTATTTTCTACCAGTTGTCAAAATAATGAGTTAATTTTATTCTATTTCTCCAACTTTTTTTAGTAATATTAGGAACTCATGGTTTTCATATATTTGATGTCGTCCAATACACTTCTTTGCTCTTTTAATTCCTTCGAATGATCAAATTTCTTCATCTTTGACCAATGAGAAGTCCATTAATGGCATTTCAGTCCTCTGATCATAGCTCTAGCAATCATCAGTCACTTTTTTACTACTCTTTTTGGAATCAGCTACTTCTCTATGAAGAACTGATTCCATTCAATGAGAAATGTCACTCAAAGAATATGCTCAGAATACATGAATACTTGTATTGATTGGATTCTTCATTATTTCTAAGCTTCTTTATTGGCCAGAGCTACGAAATACATATGTTCATATTTACGCTTGTGTATGTATTTATGTGATAATTATATTTAATTTTTGTTTACTTTTTCTTTTCATGGAAATGCAATATACATAACGTATATTTCATAAATGTAGATAAATTTAAAAAATCAATTTTACAAGTCAAAATTCAGATCATGAGACTGAACTTTATTATTCTAGTCTGCATATGCTCTCTATGAGTCCCTTCCCATCTTCAATGATTGCTATTATGACTTTTCATAGCATAAATCAGTGTTTTCTATTTATGCTATTATAAACCCAGACATATGCAGCATTTACTATTCAACTACTGGCTTCTTTAGCTCTATATTTTATTTATAACACTATATCAGTTATGTTATTTGTTGTTCAGATGTATATCCACTGGGTTTCTTTTTTGCTTATTCTAATAGTTTTATAGAGAACAGGGTTAAAATGGTACACTCTAATAGTTATTACCAATGTATATGTAGATATAGTTATAATAATACATGATTATATTAATCCAATTGTATATAAATGTAAATGTTATATGTTCATATATGTGTATATAAATATATGAAAGTACATATGATAAATTTAGAAGGATGAAACCTATGTTATAAGCTACACACAGTTTTTTTTTTGTTGTTTGTTTGTTTGTTTTTTTGCGGTACTGGGGATTGAACTCAGGGTCATTCTACCTCCGAGCTACACCCGCAGCCCTATTTTTTTTTTTTTTATTCTTTATTTTGAAACCGAGTCTCACTAAGTTGCGGAGTGCCTCACTAGGTAGCTGAGGCTGGCCACGAACCCAGATCCTCAGGTCTCAGCCTCCCGAATGCTGGGATTACAAGCGTACGCCACCACGCCCGGCTTACACACAGTTTTTAATGTAATATTTTTACTTGTACTGGAGTCTTTTTCTATAAGTATAATTATACTAGTAATGCTTTCCTGCATAAAGTCTAATTATTTAGTGACATCCGTTTCTTTTCAAGTTCATTTTTATAGATTTATTTTTCATGCATTTAATTTTCATGTTTCCTTTTATTATATAATTGGATATTTTAAAAATATAGTCTAAAAAAGTAATTATTTACTTCAAATGATTAATTTGTGCTATGGCATGTTTTGTTTTCATAAGATTTCAAATTTATAGGAAAATTGCCAGATAACGCAAGTGATACCTGTATGTTTCATAATGTTTCATCAATAATTTATGTTTTGTTCATTTGCCTTAATTTTTACCCCCTTCTTCTTCCCATGTATTTATTAATCCCTCTCTCTCTTCATATACACACAAAGGCAGTATTAACTTTCATATTTTTTATATTTTTGAATTTCAGTTACACTAGGTTAGTGAAATTAAACTAATTTCCCAGAGTATAATTCACATTTTGGTCACCTAACTTGTGAATAACTCATAAAGTACAAAATTCACTAACCAATCTTCATTCCATAATCAGTTTGCAAATAATTAGTATAGCTAATAATCAGTGACTAATTATACTTCTTTTAAAGTCTTTCGGTGGTTGGTCACTGTATATCTGTTAATCACTTCATTCACAGGCAGTATTGTGTGTGGTCATGCTGTCTCATTTCCTATACTGCTAATCTTAAGAGAGATTTTCAAAAACATATGATAAAAGGAGAGAGTTGGTCAACAAAGATGAAAGCCCAACAACAACAGAAAATTAATAAAGAGTGAAAGTGCTGAGTGTGAAAAGTGATTATAATATTGCTGCCGTTTTGATAAGTAACAGTGGTATCTGAGAAATTTAGTGCAGGCAGCCTTGTCAACTCAAATGAAGTGGTTAGTTGTGTTGGACTGGACAGATGTAGATGTCTATGTAGATGTGGATATAGTGGTGCCAGTAGACAATTTCAAATGAAAGTAACTCTTGGAAATATATCATAACATTGAAATTACAAATGATAAATTTAGGAGCTGGTCTGAATTTAGACTGATGAAGTTTGGGAATATGAAAATTTCTCGACATAAAAAATACATACTCCATAGTATAAGTTACAATATGAGAAGATTATAAGTATTATTTAACTATTTTTGAAAGATTTTTACAAACAACTAAAACACTTCAATTTTCAAAGTTTCTAATGTTTGAATGTATTATAGTTTTATTATTTGTTCATTTTCTTACACATGTATAACAAAGATAAGAGAGTTTTTAGTTTTCAGTTTTTTTTTTATAAAAATGAAGGTCTAATAGTAATGCAATTTTGTCCAATGAATATTAAGTGTACTAACACAGTTTAAGCTGCAAGTCATTTTTATGATCACAAAATATCATGCAAAGTACATTTATATCTATATTTGTGCACATGTACACACACACAATCTCTGATATTCAGACTCTTTATCTATACTTATTAAATTGCCTTGGAAACTAAAGACACTACCTCCCTCCAAACATAAACAACAACTATGCTTACTGACTGTCATAAAATATTAGGATTCTTTAATTCTCATGTTTAATTCCTCTTGTACAACCCACTACCTGAACACATGCTATCTGTTGTCTTTGCTTTACTTATGGAAATTGTATCCCAGAGAACTGGTGCAAAAATATTCAGTCTCTATTGCTATTTCTGTGAGAAATAATCTTACCCTTATCACTAACCCAGGAAATTTACATCTTCTACCACCATCTGCAATACTGTGACAGGCTAACTTAAGTGTTTGCAAGAAGGATGAAATCTCCTGTCCTGCACATTACTTGACAATTTTAGACATCAGAATTGGATATGCATGAGTGTTTATCTAGAAGAGAAAAGATGATGGCCTCATAAGCCAATTAGCAGGGTTTGAGAAAATTTTATCAAATCAGCAGTGAAAATGATTACCAATCTATAACTTGTATGAGCAATACAATTTTTTACTTTATTGTATGTTAGTGAGGAAATAGGTGTGGCAGAGTACCTATGTATTTTCAAAATACCTGCCCTGATTTTCCTAACTGTCCTCCAGACAGCAAGACTTCATTTCCAATCTGGCCATTTGCTTTGGGTCAGGTCCATTGCAATATCTATTACTAAGATTTGTCCTTGGTTGGCAGAATATTCTGACTTTTTTTTAGACAACAGAGAGGTGCACTTGTACTCCACAGAAAATAAAGGAAATTCACAATGGCTATAAGCAAAAGTTGGAGGATAATTAGAACATTGACTGGCTCACTTGAGGGATGACACAGCAAGATGTTCCCTTTCCTTCCTTTCTCTCTTTTTTCTTCCTTCCTTCCTTGGTACTGGGGACTGAACCCAGAGATTTATACCTCTGAGCTACACTTTCAGCCCTTATTATTTTCAGTTTTGAAAGAAGGTGTCACTAAGTTACCATGCCTGATCTTGAACCTGATATCCTTCTGTCTCACCCTCCCAAGTACTGGACTTTAATGCCTGAACCATTACACCCAGCAGCAAGATAGAAGGCCTACAAGTTACCCTCTCTTCTGATAATAATAAGTCAGTTAGGACAGGACAATGAAAGGTCTCCTAATTTTTACCATTATTGTTATTTGGTTATTATGATGTTGATTATTTTATGTTTTTTCACTGATTCCTGTTTACTATAAGAGAGTTCTTTCCATTTGTGGAAAATTTCACAGAGAAAGAGAAACTTCTGTAAATAAAACCTAAAACATTTACTAGAATTAGTTCTTATTTCCCAGTTTGGTTTTCTAGTCTTGATTATCATAATTAATTACACAAACTGACCCAAACACATGTATGCAAATATCTACAATAAGCTATATCCCCTGGAAAATTCCCTCAGCTCTTCAATTGAAACCAGGCAAAAAAGCAGCAGACACAGATGATCAAAGTGAGTTCCTCAAAACATTCTGTTGCTGCACAAAACAAGTCAGGAGGGGTAAAATCTCATAGTCTTACCCAGGAAGCAAAGTGACTGGCTGCTGAGTCAAGGGACTCCCTAAGCTGAACTAGCCTGCATCAGTCATGAAGATCTCAGACAGATACAGAGCACTGGATAGACAGAAAAAAAACTGGAATTTCATTGGATTGAGTCATGAGACATTGCCACACCAGCCACTTTAGTTGGAGCTTTGCTTAGTGGAATGGGGCTACTTCCTCTATCCACGAATTCCAGCTCCTTTTACCTCAACCATAGCTCCTTTGAGAAGAAAGAAAATTGAAATTGAGACCAATTTTTTTCTGTTCTCAAAGGAAAATGAAAACTATACACATCTATCTGAAGATGTTGGGGAACTGTCAAGCAGCAGATAATTGAAATTTGATAGCTCTGTTAGGAAAGATGGTCAAGTCCTTGTTTTACACAGATCTCTGAAAGGAAAACTTCAGCTAAAGAATTTTTGGCAGTGTCAAAGAGAAGAAGGTTACCAATGAGATATTGTTAATAAGGCACTTCAGATCAAATAAGTACAGATGGTCCCTGATTATTATAGTGAACATACTGTTTCATTTTTCTTTTCGTTTTACTTTATGATCATGCAAAAAATATATACCCAATATATTTTGAGTGCTAAATTTTCCCAGGCCAGTGACATGCCATATGACAGTTTCTCACAGTGTTTAACTGCAGATGCGAGCTATGGCCCTTAGCCATGTATTCTTTAAGGGGTCGATTTACTGTAAATCAGTACTTTACAGTTTACTGTGTTGCTAAGCCACAATATTCAATATGTTAAGTATATTGAATATATTCTGGGTTTAAGACAGTTTCAGTTTATGATAGGTTTATCATGATGTAAACATTGTAAGTCAGAAGCATTTGTATGCTAGTGTTTGTCATTTGAATGGGTAGTAGAAAATTCATGTGGCATAATTATCTATTTCCCTCTACCATAAATACTATAGAATATTCTCTCAACTGGAAAAAAAATTACATGTAAAGAAGAATTACTAAGGCTGGGAATGGAGGCACAAATCTGTACTACTGGTACTTGGGAGGCTGAAGGATGAGGAATGTAGGCTTGAGACTGCCTCAGCAATTTAGGAAGACCTTGTTTCAACTTTTTTTAAAAGAGGGCAGAAGCTATAGCTCGAAGGTATACTGTCATTGGGTTCAATTCTCAGTACCCACAAGAAGAAGATGATGATGAAGAAGGAGGAGAAGGGGAAAGAGGAGGAGGAGGAGGTAGAGGAGGAGGATAAGAAGACAATAGCAACAATAAAAGAAAACAACAACAAGGAGAAGGATACTTAAATCTCTTCCTAAAACCATCACAATACCAATGACCCTTTTGAACTGTGATTTCTGTGAGTGATAATTTAGCTAATCAGAATATCTGGCAAAGGGAAGCAGGTCAGTAAATTTCTGCTTTGTCTCCTTTCTGATATGAATACAAGTATACTTATTTCAAAAATCAGCTGTTAGTTTGCTACAGGCCCTTACAAAATTGAGTGTCAGATAGACGTGGCTAACACCTCCTACCAGTTAGCCAACTTTAAGAAAAGGACATGGTCCTTGATAATCTGATTGAGTCCCAGGCAATCAGTTGGAAGGCCTTAGAACCAACCAAGGTTTCTCTGAGGAAGAAGAAATGTTGCCTTGGGATTGCAGCATCAGTTATTACATGGGAATTCAAGTCACCTTTGTGGATCTGGGGCTTCTAGACTCCACAACTATGCAAGCCAAGTCCTTAAAATATACATATGTATTATCTAGCTAGCTAGCTAATATCTATCATCTATCTATTTATCTATATTATCTATCTCTCTATCATATATCTATCATCATCATTTATATATAAGCATATAGATAGATTATAGAGTACTTGTGACTCTCTGGCATCATATTCCCATTTGAGGATGGTCAATTTGGACTCTAATTAGCTGCAAAGAGCTTAAGTCTCAATAGTTGAGTGAAAATGATATATGTAATAGCAGAGTTGGCCTATCCTTGAGTCTCATTTATATAGGCAACAATGGCAACAATGCATCTGTGGAAATATTACACTCACTATCCCCATGACTTCAAAGAGAGCTTCTGGATTTATTGAGTCCCTGGATTTACACAGGTTCTCCTAAATGCCTGACTTTACTTCACTGATAGAAGTATCTCTGTTAAAAAGAAATTATAATCACTGGGTGAAATGACTATTTATACTGGCACAAATGAATTTAGTCACTTCATTCAGTTGGAAAACTCAGATACTCCCCCTTTGATAATCAAAATTTCTCCTCCTCCTCCTCCTCCTCCTCTTCCTCCTCTTCTTCATCATCTTCTTCATTATTATTATAGTAGTAGTAGTAGTAGTAGTAGTAGTAATAGTAATACCAGTAGTACTGGGAATTGAATCCAGGGACATTCTACATCTGAGAAATAAGGTTTCATTACATTGCTGAGGGTCTCACTAAGTTACTGAGGCTAGCCTTGAATCTGAGATCCTCCTGTCTCATATTCCAGAGTACTAAGAATACAGGCCTATGCCACAGCACCCAGCTAATAATAGGTGTAGTGGTTTCAATTTATAATATCCCCTAGCCTCATGGGAAGTACTAAGAATACATGCCTGTGCCACAGCACTCAGCTAATAATAGGTATAATGGTTTTGATTTGTAATATCCCCTAGCCCTCATGGATAAAAAGGTAGCAATGTGAGAAGTAAGGCTCGGTTAATAAGGAGGGGTCTCTGAGGGCTGTGTGGCATTGGGAATTACATCAGGTTTTCTCTTCTGCTTGCTCTCTCTTGCTTCCAGAGTCTGTGATATGAGGAACAGAGCCCTTGCTTTCTCTCTCCCTGTCTCTGCCTCCTGCTGCCATGCCCTGTGCTCCAGACCCTGACCTCACATGGGCCGAGGGGTGTGTGGCATTGGGGATTATATCAGGTTTTCTCTTCTGCTTGGTCTCTCTTGCTTCCAGCCTCTGTGATGTGAGGAACAGAGCCCTTGCTCTCTCTCTCCCTGTCTCTGCCTCCTGCTGCCATGCCCTGTGCTCCAGACCCTGGCCTCACATGGGCTGAACCCAGAATCTCTCTCCAAGAAACTGGGAGCAAATAAATCTTACTACCTCTAAGTTGTTTGGTCAGTCATTTTTTATTATAGTAGTGAGGATGTTGATGAGAAAATTGTTATTATCTATTTACTATATTTGGGCTTTTCCCAATTGTCTTGCTGTTTGGTCTGCCAATTGAAAAATGTATAGACTGGGAGATGAAAGAAATTCTTGTGCAGATGTGTGTACAGTGGAAATATAAATTACAGCTGTTGATTGAGCTGTCTAGGTCACTCATGTAAATCCCCCAAACAAGGGCCCATTCTCTGCTAAACGTGACTAGAATCAGGCTCTTGATGAAAGTTTGAGGTGGGCAGACTGCCATCATTCATAACTTGATCCATCATCATTTTACCAAACAGGGTAACAATAAACACCATTAGAAACTGGACACAGCTGAAGGGTTCTCTATTTCTGATGCACAGACTACAATTTCATGATAGATTTATGACTCCTGCCAATAGTTCACCATTTGTCTTATGATGACAGAGGTCATGTGGCATGGAGTATTGCCCTTGCCTTTTCTTCACAGATTAAATATATCAGACCTTTGACTACATTTCAGTTACAATTGATGGTGCCTCGCCAGTGTGGACACTTCTCAGGAAACTGTTAGTGTTCCAGTCTGATTAGTTTACACCATTATAACCCTTTGAATTAATCTGTCATGGGTTCAGTTTTCTGACCATCATATACCTTTTATTGCAAAAATCACTAAACAATAGATTAATTGTCTAGGCAGTTAATGAAATGTCCACCATTCTAGAACCCAGTTTTATGATTTGCTAATTCTTGTAATAGCTTACTTAAAAGTCAATTAAAAAGAAGTTATGACATTACTTTCCTCAGATACTTAAGGTGACATAGCAAGGAAGGTGATATGATCTCTGAACACATTCAGCACCAGAAAAGAATTAGCGTCTGAAAAGAATGAAAGTGGTAAGTGAGCATGGTATTATCTTATTTTTTTTTTTTATTTTTTATTTTTTGCAGTACTGGGGATTGAACTCAGGGGCATTCTACCTCCGAGCTATACCCCCAGCCCTAATTTTTATTCTTTATTTTGAAACCGAGTCTCACTAAGTTGCCGAGTGCCTCACTAGGTAGCTGAGGATGGCCGCAAACCTGGATCCTCCGGTCTCAGCCTCCCGAATGCTGGGATTACAAGCGTGTGCCACCGCGCCTGGCTTGGTATTATCTTATGTTGAGGTTTTTTTGCTACCCTAAAGCACATCCTTGGACCAGACTGACTGGTACATCCTTCGGGTGTCAGCCCAGCTAAAATTTTATTTTCTCCTTTTGCCATGTAAAACAACATATTCACAGATTATGATGATTATAATGTAGACAATTAGGGAGATCGAGGTCATTATTCTGCCTACCACAGGGATTAAAGCAATTCTGGCTTAGTCAATGGGAATCTCTTGGTGGACTTACATGGTCCTATGTGAGAGGTTAGAAAATTTTTCATGCAAAGTGCCTGAAAGTTTTAGAAATATTCAGAAAATAAATATACAGTCTAACCATAACTAGGTTTAATACCTAGGATAGCAAAAAATAAAAATAAATACGTAATATGCAACTTAAAAGTTGAAATGGAAATGAGGTAATATTTTTGCACAAAAATGAGAAATTTCAAGTAAATGCATAGATTTGTATGTTTAAATACTTGGCCTTTATATTTGTCACTGTCATCCATTCTTGATGGGTGTGTCAACTGACAAAATATTTATGACTCACAATAAAAATATCTATATTAATATTTTGAATAAAATAATGCTTTATAGACAATTTATTATTGTGCTATCATATAATACTTATAGATGAAATAAGAAAAAATTGTCATCTAATATAATTTGTAAAATGAAGACAGTATAAAATTTTAACATAAGCATAATTTTAAAAATGAGAACTTAATTATATACTAAAATTTTTTAAAATGACAACAATATTGACTTTCCTAATGTACACTTTTGAGAAAATTGTTCAAGAAAATTAAGAAATTTTAGAAAATGTTATCTATGAATTCTTTAATTATTTTTATGTATCTATGCATTTTACAAATTTTCTGTACACATTATTAAAAATAATAATAATGAGCCTGGAGGAATGCTCAATAGTAAAACACTTGTCTAGCATGTGTAAGGTTGTGATTTTGAATCCACAAACACATACATACACACACACATACGTATATTACATGTTATTTGAAATTATAGCATTGCTCATGGCTCAGTATGTTTGTTACTTATTTACTAAAATTTATTTTGGAGTATTTACATGAGAAGTAAATATTGCTCAAGTTCCTTTATTTTTTTAATACAAGATACAATTCACAGACAGGTTTGTCTTCAATTTAATTATCCTGATATATGTAAATAGATACTATCTTATTTTTACTTTTTCTTCATCTTCTTTCCCTTTTGGTAATCTATGACTTTTCCTTGGGCTTAAGTCTCAGAAGTCATCATTAATTATTATATGTGGTTGATCTGGATTATAGGGGGAAAAGTAGAGCTAAAATTTCAGTGAAAGAACAAACTAGGAAGTGGATGGATAACTTGTAAAATTGTCCATGTTGTGTTTGAGGTTAAAGACAGCTAATGTAGCACTGTCATATTTAAAAGCACAGTATTGCAAAATTAGATATAGTTTGAGGTAAAAGCAGTTTTTTAAATATATCCCACTTTCACATTTTTTTTCCATTTCTACTATTACCTAGCTGTCTAAATCAAGACAGATTCTCACTTGACTACTACTTAGTTTTATTATAGCAACTCATAACACATTCTACAGACAGTAACAATTATATTTTTTAAAACCAAAAGATATTATTTTCTCCCCATGCCACCTCATTAACATTGTCTTATGGGTTCTCATTAATAGTATAAAAATGTTATTTTTCATATTTTAAAGCAACTTTTCTTTATTATCTTGTTTTTATTGTCACAGACTGCTTTTTCTAAGAATAGTATTATCGCTATTACTTTTACTTAAAAAAGTAAGAGCGAAGTAGCTCAAGGTAAGACAGAAATTCTAGACATGCGCAAACTAGGAGGGAGACAGTCTTATGGTTATTCATTCTAACTTTTAAGAACTTGTTTCTCAACTCACCCATTGAATATTGAGCTTCCAAGGCAAGTTCTGCAACCTCAAATTAGGAATAATAGTCTAAAATGGTTCATATTCTTCATATGTTTCAAAATACTCTGTATCAAGGTTTGGCAAAAATGTTTGTTATAGAATAATCTAGACTTAAAATAGCTCTCCAAGTGTTTCTAATATAGACCATGCTGAAGAAATTCTGCCATACATTGTTTCTCCTACTTCGGTTTCATATGCTGAGACTCTTGCTTCCTCCTGTTGTTCTCATCACAATGGTTTTCTTTCTGATGCTTGCTGTTTCTTCTGCCTCAAATCTTTACAAAGAGCTTCACGAGCATCTTGCCCGCTAGATATCAGCTCAATGGTCACATCTTCAAATATGGGTGCTATGATTGTCAATAAGTAGTAGTTACTCATTTCCTCCATCTGTGATGTGAGTCATTTTTTATTATACCCTAGGTTGTTTTAAAAAATAATAACCTGAGATGGAGAGATTGTTTACCATTTTTACTTCTGTAGTCATAGTTCCTTGAGCAGTGTCCCACACACAATATTAAAAAGCAAATAAAAGAATGAACTAAGAACAATAGAACTTAGGCAAAATGAAAAATTTCATTTGGGAGGCAGAATGTGGAAATTTCACTGATGGAATAATAAAAGAAAATATAGGAACTGTAAAAGATTATATTTTATAATATGTTATGAACAAAAACTATTTTACCCCATGCTAATCTGCAATGCAAGCTTGTTTTACTCTCACTAACAAGTAGTCTTTTCCCCAGCCCCACTTTATCTGATTCAACTCTGTTAACGGTGTGCTTTGTCCAAGATTAGTTCTTAAAATGATGACAAAGTTTCCACTTTCTGTTCTTGGGAACTTCCAACTATGAAAAAATTATGCCACCCAGAGATCACAAGAAAAAAAATGGTAAAAATTATGAACAACATTAATGCCTGTTTTAAACATACAAGTTTTGGAAGAGTTTGTTATACAACCACTGATAAGCAAAACAACTGAGAGTGAATGGCACTAGACACGGTGCTAAATGTTTTATGTGGATTAGATCATTAATTATTTTACCTTCATAGAGGTTAGGTAATGTAATTTCCCCTTTTACACAAAGACAGAAAAACATATACACATATGTATATGTTTGGAAACACATGGAAAATCTGACTCCATACCATGCTATTAACTCTTGTCATTTATAAACCAGCAGTTATAGAGGAACAGGCAAGAAGAAATCTAGTAGTAGTGTCAAATGTTTGGATGCTTTATTTGACATTCACTCCCAAGTTTTAATAAGTGTTGTGGCCACATATGCTGCTCCTATAGTTCCATGACTCTCCAATGAAAGGAAGAAAATGCTGGAACAATTATAAGACATGGGAAAGGAAGGGGAAAAAAAGGTGAATATTTTATTTTGGAACTTTTCTAAAGAATAGAACTTTGTTAGTTTTTAAAGTTTTTACTTGTTTTTCTACTGCTTTTTACTTGTTTTTCTACTGCTTTCAACAGATCTTACCATACAGAAGTCTCTTTCAATACATATTTTAAATACTTATGTAAATTTCTTTCTAAACCTAAAACCCTGATACTTCTTAAAATACAAAGCAATATTCTAATAGTCCTCTAGTGACCAACATTCTAGTCTAAAAAATAATGATATTAATAACCACAATAATAACAGTAAAAATAGATCATGTTGATGATAAGCATCCTCTGAAAAAGTAGAGTAAATGTGTAAAGTAATTCAAACCTGTTTCACACTTTCTTTTTTAACATATTTTCATTTGCTTGCTATAACTTTATCTATATAATTTATATACCTCTAGTATATAGAATTACCTATCAATAAAGGCATATTTAATTGAATTAGCAAGGCACTGAGTATGGTAGTTCATAGGCCAGTCATTCCATGCCTGAAATATCATTTTCACATTTTCAAGAATCTCTCCTATCTTTTAATTACTTTCAATTCTTGATAGTCATGGTGGTGGTGTTTTCTTTGTGGAATATAGTAGACTGAAAATACAAATTTCAAGAGCAAACTATGAAAGGCTTAGGAGTCCTCTAAGTTTTCTTGCTGAGTGCACTAAATATAATTGTGTAGAAATCATAAATATTAACTGGGCACAGCAGTGCACATCTGCAATCCTAGTACTTGGGAAGGTGAAAGAATAAGAGCACAGGTTCAATGCCAGCCTCAGAAGCTTAGCAAGACTCAGCAACATAGAAAGACCCTGTTTCAAACACAAAATAAAAAGTGCTGGGGCTAGTTGCTTGGAGATAGAATGACTTGGGATTCACTTCCCAATACTCCAGAAATATTTTAAGAGTATTTATATGTTTAATATATGAATGAGAAACCCCTCTAAGCCACTGATAAAATTATGGGTATCCATAATGAAGTATTTTGAGTAATATCAAAGACAATTGTATATGCAATCAGGCAAGAAAGATTACTCAAGATCTTTGGAATGGGGGAAAACTGAACTCAACTCCACTGAAACAAAGGGCCAGAAAGATATATGTGTTAGGCAGGGAGAATGCTTCAACATCTAGAGTATATGGATCACCTACCCAAAGGGAAAATAAACATTTTCTCATATTTTATGACAGGATGTAATTTTATAACTCAAAGCAATGTACCTACCAAACTTATTTTCCTACATGCCCAGAGAGACTGGAAGATAGAAATGCCATCTTCTTTGACAATTACATTCCAAAGAAATAGATCACAGGATTTTCAGGTATTTTCTCTGTCTTACAACTGCCAATTTTTTTTTTTAGATTTTTCAAAGGAGAAAAAACTGGCTAGCATATATTTTCTAAAATATAAGAAAAGGGGATCAGAGATTATAATCAAGAACAAATGTGTCTAAAGTTTTACCAAATGGTCATGGCTATTGATCGGAAACATATTTATTTATAACATCTACAATAGAAAATAACAGAAGTGTTCATTGTTCTCTTGTGTGCAACAGAGAAAATATCTGTATGTCTGTCTGCTATATGTGAGAAATGAAGAAAATATAAGGAGGGGATTTCATGGAACTAAAGAGTTTGCAGCTGTGAACAGGCAGGCTTGATTTTAATTAAAGACCATCTGTATTTGGAATATAAGTCCATTGGAAACTTAACTGCTGTAACAATAGTACAGTTACTCTGAAAGTTTTTATTCCTTTAAGAGAAATTAAACTCCATATTTGTTGGTCAGTGAACTGATGGATCAGAATTTAGAAATTTTAAAGCCCTTTTTATGAAGTTGAAAGTATATTTAATGCCAACTCATAATGGCTATGGTTTTCTTTTTCAACTTTTTTGGCTGTAAAAAAAAGGGTATTTTTAATGTTATGGGCACAACAGAATCTCTCCTATTTTGAGTACATGTTGCTCTGAATGAAGCATTTCTTCTTAATGATTAATTACCCCTATTATCTACTGATGCAATGGGAGGTGAGGGTGACAGTCATTCATTTAATCTCTATCACGCACTTTACTAAACCTGTAAATAAAATTTCTTAGACTAATTCTCTATTTGATCAACTTGATGATAAAAGTGATAAGAAATAGAGGTTGGATAAGAAAATGAAACAGAAAATAATGTGGGAAAAATGCAAAAATAGACTAAGACATATATTTATAATTTAAACTTTATAAAAAAAAGAGTCATTAATAAAAAAAATAAGTTGCTTTCAGTGAATGGAAATTCCAGTGCTCAAAATAATTGATTAAATGCGAAGTTTCTTAGAAATTTTTATTTTCATACACTTACTTCCTAGTGGACTCTAGAATCTTCTATTCACTATTTGAAATATTTGATTCATATTTGATGTCTTCTAAAGGCAAATAATTAAAAAAATATTTCCCTATTTTTTCCCCATTGGCTCTCTCCTTTTATAAGCAGATGTGTATACTGCATGTTATATTCTAACTTTTTACTATATACACTATCCTTTGGAATATAGATATATCAGATAAAATGAGAAAGATATATTTTGTATCATTAAGAAGAAAAGATTAAGCCATGCATGGTGGCACACATTTGTAATCCCAGTATTTGGTAGGCTGAGATAGGAGGATAGCAGGATAGTTGATTGGCCAACTCAGCAGTTTAGTGAGGCTCTACAGAACTTAATGAGACTCTGTTTCCAAATTAAAAAAAAAAAAATAGGGCTTAGGGTGTAGTTCAGAAAACAGTTTAATTCCAGTACCATTAAGTAAGTAAGAAAGGAAGGAAGGAAGGTAATAAGTAAATAAAGAAATAACAAGATGAAAAGATTAAAGAGGGAAAATTCAGTATGTTGCCACAACATTTATTCATTTTTGCTGTCTTTGTGACTCCTTTAATGTTCCTGAGAAACTCAATTTCCCCAATTAAATGTGACATTAGCAACTACTTAATAGAACTGTTAAGATTATAATTGATGATATATATGCAATAATTTTTACAAGCTTTAGAGTATAGTTAGTGCTCCAAAGTGAATTATTATAACTTAAAAGACATAAACTTTAAAATACAGCAGGAGAATGTCAACTTATTTTTTATGTCATTTCTTATGGATCAATTTGTCAAACTCCCTTTGGTATTTGTTGGTTCTTCTAAAAAGTACTTTTCTCTTAGAAATTAGAATGTTTTACAAGGTAAATAGGAATTTTAAAATTCCCAAATAAGAGTCAGTCACAAAAGGAGAAAAGTCAAGTGTTCTCCCTAATATGTGGAAACTAGGGAGAAAATGCTACATAGGAGGGACTCTAGACAAAGGAGAAACCTTAGATGATTAAAAAAGGTGACCTGACTGAGGGAGACAGGAGGAACGAAAGAGAGAATACCCTAATACACATTATATACTTTCACAAACATATAAAAGTCAGTCACTAAGTGGAACATGAGAAGGAGGGAGGCAGGAGAGAATGGGGTGGAAATTGGGGAAGGGCTAAGAGTGCTGTGTGCATGTATGGCTCTACCAGCTTGTACCTCATTAAGATGTATGATTACAATGCACCAGCAAAATAAAATAAAATCTATTTGAAATTTCTATTTCTTTATGATTCAGTCTGGGTAGGTAGGTTCAATATTTTTAGAAATTTAGTTTTTCAAATTTGATAGTCTTTAATTTTCCATAATAGTTTTTGATGTTGCTTTTTATTCCTGTGTCCTTAGTAGTTATTAAATATCTCTAATTTTAATTATTTGATTTCTGTCTATTTTAGTAAGCCTATTTGCCAATATTTTTAAAATTCAAACTGATAGTTTAAATAACTTTTTTATCATTTTTCTATTTTCTGTTTTTTTTGTCTGCATCTCAAACTTTTGATGTGCTCTTTTTTGTATTTTTGTTTATATTTTGTTATCTTCTAATTTCATTTTTATTTCTTATTTGATACAATGGTTATTAAAGACTTTTATCTAATTTTTATATATTTGTGAATTTTCCAGTTTTATTTCTATTATTGATTTCCCATTTCATTTCTTCTTCTTTTTTTTTTTTTTTTTCTTTTTGTTGTACTGGGGATTAAGCACAGGGGTATTCTCCCTCTGAGCTACACCCAAAGCCCTTTTTATTTTTTGTTTTGAAACAGAGTCTGGATAGGTTGCTGAGAATGTTACTACTTGTGGAGGCTCTCTCCTCCTGTCTCAGCCTCCCAAGGACTAGGAATACAGGCATGCACCACCACCCTTAGTTCCATTTCATTTCATTATCTTCAGAAAAAAAATATAGTTATACTATAGTCTAAGTCTCCTTAAATTCACTGAGACTTCTTTTCTGAACTCACATGAGATTTATCCATGTTTGCTTCAGAAGATTGCCCATTTTGTTGTTGGATGGAATGATCCTTATGTCTTTTAAGTCCATTTGGTCTCTAGTATAATTCAAGTTGACTCTTATGTTATTAATTTTCTCTCTACTTAGTCAATCTATTGTTGAAGTGGGGTTTTGAAATATTCCACTAGTGTTGTAATTCCTAACTAGAGAAGTTCAGCAAGAAAAAGAAATTAAAGATATATAAATCAGAAAGAAAAAAGTTAAATTATTTCTGCTTGCAGATGACATGATATTATAAGAAATTAACCAAAAGCAATCTGTTATAACTAATAAAAATCTTCAGTAGAACTGAAAGATATAAATAATTATACTGTTTCTGATTTACAATAAAAGAAAAAATCATAGGAAGAAACTTAACCAAAGAAGTAAAAATCTTGCCTTCATGTTTACAAAATATTGATAAAAATTAGATAAACAATTGAAAGCCATCCTATATTCATGGATTGAAGAAAATTATGCTGAATTGTCCATATTACCCAAGGTGATCAACACATTCAGTATTACCTCTATAAAAATCATAATGACACTTTTACATAAATAGGAAAAATAATCCTAAAATTTTATGTATAACCACTAAAGACCCAGGATAAACAGAACAATGATGAGACAAAGTAACCAAGCTAAAGACATTATTCTTCCTTATTTTAAGATATATTACAAAACAATAGAAATTAAATCAGCATAGCACTGGCATAAAGACAGACATAAAGAACAATGGAAAACAATAGAGAATCCTGAATTAAACCCACTGATGCATGTTCAACTGGTATTTGACAAAGATGCCAGGGATATTCCATAGAAAAAAATAATTAAACAAATAATTTTGGGAAAACTAGATACATGCATACAAAAGAGTAAAATAAGATCCATACTATGTTATCATTCTACAGAGAAAGAAAAACAATAGACAATATACAGATACATAAGAGAATAACTATGAGAAATTGATTCACATAATTGCAGAGGTCAAGAGTTCCCACATCTGTTATCTGTAAGCTGGTGGCCCAGGAAATCTGGGGGCTTAGTTCTGGTCCAATTGTAAAGGCCTAAGAAAAAGAAAAACTATAGGCTTAAGTATCAATTTCAGTCAAAAGAAGCAAGATCCAGGAGATCAAATATCTGAGGACGGGACAATATAGATATTTTGGCTCAAGCAATGGGAAAATTCAGCATTTCTGCACATTTTCACTCTTTTCAGGCCCCCAATTTACCAAAGCTCTCCCTTTGATGAGAGTTATCTTTAGGTTTATGAATTCAAATAATATTTTCCAGAATTTCCCTCACAAACACACCAGAAAATAATGTTTTAACAGATGTCTGGGTACCCAATCAAGTTAACAAATATAATTTACTATCACAACTATTTATACCATAAATTTACTTTAAAATAAATTAAAAATTAAAATATTAAACCAAATAATAAGAAATTTACAGAAGAATATAGAAGAGAAAAGCTTTTTAACATTGGTTTGGTTTTTAAAAAATATTAGATAACGCACAAAAGCACAAGCAACAAAAATAAAAATTAGTTAAATTAAATTAAAAATAGACAAAATTAGAAAAATATGCATATTTGAAAATATAATCAGCCTCTCAAGTCAAGAAAATGGAGATGAAAATTGTAAAGCTGTATCACCTTAGAACTATTAAGGTAGTTATTATTAGAAATATATATAATAAGTGTTTGAAAGGATGTGGAGAAATTGAAACTCTTGACCACTGTAAGTAGGGATGTAAAATGGTTAAGTCACTGTGGTAAACAGATTAGAAGATCCTTAAAAAATTTTAAAAAGAACTACTATATTATCTAGCATTTCTAGTTCTGAATATTTAACCAAAAGATTTTAAATAGACTTCAACAAAATATCTAGTCTCCCATGTTCATTATTACTCTTTACAATAGTCAAATCATGAAAATCACCTAAATGTCTATTGACAAATGAATGTATGAGGAAAATGTGTTATAAACATGTGAAATACTATTTGATCTTTTAAAACAGAAAATTGTACCATCTGACAGAATAAACACGGTAAATATAGGAGATACTTAATAGAGTCAAGATTATAGAAGTAGAGAATGAATTGGTGGTTATCAGGAGCAAGGAGGAGGAAGAAACTGGAAGCTCCTGTTTAACTGATATAATATTATAGTGATACAAAACAAATTAGTTCTAGAGATCTGCTATATATCATATACTGAACAACACAGTATTATGCATTTAAAATTCACTGAGAGATCTCACATGAAGTGTTCTTACACACATATACACACACATACACATAAAGATATACAAGGAAGTATTTAGCTCTGTGAGGATACATGTGAAACTTCATTGTAGTGATGCTTCATTCATATAAGATATATTAATATATGAATTAAGATATATTAATATATGAATTAAGATATATTAATATATACCTATAACAATACAGGTATATGTACTAATATATACATATTAGTAATTATATTATTATATTATATTACTAAATATATATTATGTAATTATACATTAGTAATTATAATTAATATATATAAATAAACCAAATAGCACACATTATATATGTTCACCTTTGATACATCAATTATAGATCACTTAAGCAGATTTATTTATTTATTTACTTGTTTATTTACTTATTTATTTACTTACTGTGGTACTGACAATTGAACCCAGAGGCATTCTACCCCTGAGCTATATCTCCAGATCAGTTTTATTTCTTATTTGGAAACTAGGGACTCACTAAATTGCTAGAGGCTCTCCTCAACCTGCCCTTCTTCTGTCTCAGCCTCCCAAGTACTGGGATTACAGGTCACCATAAGCAGCTAGTAGTTTTATTTAAAATAGCACTATTGCAACAAAACAAAAATAAAGAAAAATGATAGAACATTTTTTAATTTTCATAATTAGATGTAGTACATTTAATATAATAAAAACCAAGTTAAAGAGCTTTATCTTATTATATATTCATTTTTATTATTTTCAATGTATGTTGTATTTATTATTGCCTATAAATTTAAGTAGGTATAAATTAAAAACGCAAAATGCACCCAGTTAAATTGGTCATACACTGTCAATTTCCATCAAACCTTCTCTCAATAATTTTCAATCTGTTTTCATGAAGAGAAAATGTATGTATTAACACACTGAAGTACATTCTAAGTATATTTATAAATATAATGAATATACTTAAATTATGTTGATATATACACATGATATAGGTTTTCAATTAATTAATGTGATAGTATAAAATATCAGTATAATATGGCTACCCTGGAAAGGTTGATATTTATGTAGACCTACTAGAATTTCTGTGTTCTAGAATATTAATGTCTTCAATATGTCATACTGATAAGAGAATGAAGTTATTCCAAAATTATTTCTATTTTAGGAAAATCTTTGAATTTCTGTCTTTAGAATTTAACTCAAGATCAATTGTGTAAGCTGAATATAAAGTTTCATTTTATTACTTTAGTTATCCTTTCTTTTCTTTAATTTAAATAGCATCTTCTAACTTTATCAGTCTCTTATTCAGAAACTTTGATGCAAATTTGATTATATACTGTCCAAAAATTAAATTCACCTTCAACTGAAAAACATTTTCCATGGCAGAGAGTATTCAAAAGAACTTGCTACTGTAGCCTCAAAATAATCTGCAAAGAGAAGATTCAGAAACATTGTGAGCCATGTTAGCATACCTAATATAAAAGAATGTCTTATATTGTCACAACTCACTGTTTTCTCTCCTATGTGTTATTTTTATTGATGAAAATTATGCATATTTCACAATCACTACCTAGAAAACATAAATTTTCTCATCCTTACTTTTAATATTAACTTTAAAAATGGTTTAACTTTATAAATTTCTTGAAGTTAAAAATTTACACTTTATATTTCTTGGAAATATTTTTACTTTAATATATAAGCATATGTTATTTAAGATCAAAATGAAGTATATTTCCTTAGTTTGATATGAGGTGATAGTTTGCTCTTTGTCAATTTATTAAACTTTACATCAATTCTCAGAAAATTAACCTTCATTTCACTTGAACTTTAGTGCCTCTAACCTAAAAATACTTATTCTATGATTTCTATATGTCATCAATTCCTCAATGTGAATAACATAGGCATGATCTTTCCCCATCTTTGAGTTTATATTCTAGAATAGGAGAGAGCCATATATGAAGCTGAGGCTGGCCATGAACCTGCAATTCTCCTGTCTCAGCCTCCCAAATACTGGGATTATAAGCATGTGCCACCATGGCCACCTTGGAATATTTTGTTTTTTAAAATTATTAAAGTGAAGATACAAAATTAATCTGTTCTATTTCTAACCTGTTGTTTCAAACCTAAAAAAATACATGTGTATGTATGTCTTTTATGTGTATATATAGCAAGGCAGATACACATACATATGTGCATATGTACGTATTCTAATGACTCAATAACAAAACCTAAGAAATTCATCTGAAATATAATTCAACAGTAAAATTATTATAGAATATTATATAGTAGTTACTTTGGTAAAAAGTATATATAAAATATTTAGAATACTATATAACAGTATGCTTTGATAAACAATTGAAAATTTTTGTTTAAATATTGCATACTTTGCACATGGAGATATTGTCAGTTTCTTGTGATTTAATTCTTAATGCCAACAATGACCCTAATTCATATCTTGAATATAATTTCTTTGAAACAAGCATCAAAAAGCTAGTAGCTTATTTGCCTATATAAAGTACATGTGGCTTTCTATGAACAAGTAAAATGTAAAGTGTCTTTCTGAAAAATACATTAGTGTCCATTTATTCTTCACATTTTTAAATATTATTTTATTGGTACATTGTAGACTCACATAGTAATGAAATTCAGAACTAAAGTGATATACATGTACACAGTCCTTGGTGAGTTTCTTCCTCTCACTATCTCTTCTTCCCTGTACGTAATATTAAAATTGGCACTGATAATTTCATACATGTACATAACACTACCATCTTCCCCAAGACCCTCTCCATTGCCTCATTGAGGTTTCTCCTTTATCTAAAGTGCCTCTTATATCCCAATTACTTGCTATATTCCATATACATGAGAAAACATAAAATCCTGCACTTTCTGTGATGGGCTAATCTCACTTAACAATGTTCTCCAGGTCCTCTCATCCATTTTCCTCAAATTATGAAATTTTGTTATTCTTTTTTCCTGAGTAGAATTCAATTGGGTGTGTATATTCCATAATCTTGTAATCTATTCATATATTGTTGAACACCTAGGCTGGTTCTATTATATGGCTATTGGGAATGTGCTGCTGTAAAAGTGGATATGCATGTACCACTTTAAATATTCTGGTTTCAATTCCTTTTGAAAGATACTGCGGAATGGATAATGTGGTGGTTCAATTTCCAGTTTTCTGAGGAATTTTCCTGTTGCCTGCAGTGATTACACTAATTTGCAATACTACCAACACTGTAGAAGAGTTTCTAATTCCCCACATCCTTACCAGCATTTATTGTTGTTTCTATTCTTGAAGATTTCCATTCTAATTGGGGTTAATGGAATCTCAGTATACTTTTGATTCACATATTCCTGATTGATAATGATATTTAACACTTTTCATATATCTATTTGCCAATTGTACTTCTTCTTTTGTGTAGTATCTAGAGCTGGTAAACAAGTTCAGCAAAGTAGCAAGATATGAAATCAATCTATAAAAATCAATAGCTTTTCTCTACCCCAATCATGAATTCTCTGAGATGGAAATTCAAAAAACAATTCCATTCACAATAACCTCAAAAGCAATAAGATACTTATCAATAAAATTAACTAAGAAGATAAAAGATATCTACAACAAAAACTGTAAAATGCTAAAGAAGGAAATTGAAGATCTTAGAAGATAGAAAGATATCCATGCTCTTGGATAGGCAGAATAAATAGTATTAAAGTGGACAGTCTACCAAAAGTAATCTACAGATTCTGCACAATCCCTGCTAAAATACCAAGCCATTATCCAGAGAATTAGAAAAATCAGCCCTAAAATTTATATAGAAAAAACAAAATAACCAGAATAACAAAAGCAATTATCAGAAATATCAAACATGTAGAAGATATCATAATACTTGACTTAAAACTATACTACAGAGGTATAGCAATAAAAACAGCATGGTATCAGCACAAAAAATAGACACATAGATCAATGGAACAGAATAGAAGATTCAAAAACAAATGCATACACTTATAACCAGTTCATCTTTCATAAATCTGCCAAAAACATACACTGAAGAAAAAAATAACCCCTTTCTAACAAAAGTTGTTGGAAAAATTGGTTATTCATTTGTAAAAAAAAAAAAAAAACCAAAATGAAATGAAATTTTATCCTTTCACCCTGCACAAGAGTCAACTCAAGACAGATCAAAGAAATGGAAATTAGACCAGAGGTTTTAAAATTACTAGGGAAGGGCATAGGACCAATGCTCCAACATAGGCACTGGAAAAAACAAACAAACAAACAAACAAACAAATACTTCCTCAATGAGACACCCTAAGGTCAGGAAATTAAAATGAGAACTAATAAACTGTATGGACTTAAAAAGTTTTTTGTGCAGCAAAAACAACCACCAAGGGTCTAAAGAGAGAATCCAAAAAATGGGAGATCTTTGCTAGCTGTTCCTCTGATACAGGACTAATATCTAAAATATACAAAGCTCTTAGAAGATGACATAAAAAACCCAATCAAGAAATAACAAATTGAACTAAATATTATTCAAGTTTTGATTAGTCAATAAAAAGCAAAAGAAATTTATTTTTTAAAAGATGACACAAATAAACCAGTTACCCACTTTCAAAAATATTGTTAATAAAAGCATTGCCTTATGGGATAATTATAAAACATAAAAGAAAGTCAGTGAATCAAATAATTATATAACAACCAGAATATGTAAACATTGACATATATTTTTGTTGAATTTCTAAAGTAAATTCTAAGTGAGATTACTATGCTCTTTAATAATTCACATTTAATCCATTATTTCCACTTTTAATTATATAAACAAAGGAAAAACAAAAACATATCCATAGAAAAATAGTTCATGAATATTCACAGCACCATTATTTATAATAACTGGAAAAAAACTCAGATATATATCAGTAGACAAATGGAGTAATAGAATTTGATATAACTATTCAATATGATATAATTCTGGCATAAAGAGATATAAACCAATGAATGCTACAATATAAATAAACATCATGATAAGGCCCAAATAACATTGTTACTTATATATAAATATTCAAAAGGTATATCTATAAGGAAAGAAAATAAGAGAGTGATTAATCCTGGGGTCTAGGAGAATAACGAAGAGTGATTGCTAGTTTGTACTAGGTCTTATTTTGGAGTATTAAAAGTGTTCCATAACTAAATTGAAGTAATGGTTGTAAAACTCTATGAGCACATAAAATACATTGAATTATATACATTAACTGGGAGAATTGTATAATTTTTGAGTTATATCTTAATGAAGCTGTTAGAGGATTCAAACTGAAAAACGCAAAATGAAAATAAAATAACTCAGACTGATATACCTCTCCATAATTTTATATACATTTTATATTTAGGTAAAGAGTAGTTTCCTAAGAAAATATAGACTTCCAAAATTAACTTTAGAGGTTTAATAAACTTAAGAAGTCAAATAAGCTCTGAATAAAAGAAGCAAATCATTTAAAATATTATTATAATTAAATATACCGTGTAGGATTTGGGTGTAGCTCAATGGTAGAGTACTTGTGTCATATGTAAAAGACTCTCATTTGGTCTCTAATACATATATATATATATATACACACATTATACATATATACATTATATATACATAAATATAAATATATACATTATAGATATATACATAAATATAAATATATACATATATAATTGTTATTTTTATATTACATAAAATTATGTTTCTAAAGGTAAATATTATATCATTTAAAGAAGTTAAATAACATAGTGATGAAAATTGTTCTAGACATCAATTTAAAAGTTTTGTCTACAATACATGTTACTTAGAAAAATAGCTGTTTTCTTATGCATTGTTGAAATTAATCTCAAGTATTTGGATTTTTTAATTTTTCTTTAGTAAACTAATACACACAACATTTTAACTATATGATACCAAGAATATTTTAAGGGAATATAGAGATAATATATAATTATATTATATATATATATATTATATATAAATATGCATTGGGTGTATTTTACAAATGCAGACTGTTTTAGTATTCTCACAGCAATAATACAAAGACCTGACCATACAATTTGGAAGAAGGAAGATTTATTTGCTCGTGGTTTTCATTGCAGATTTTTTAGTTCAGTCCATGTGAGGACAGCGACCACAAATCTCAGGCACGATGGTGGGGGGAAGAGGAGAAAGGAAGGACACAAGGCTTCAATACCACATCATGGAGGCCAGCAGCAACACAGGGCAAGCAAGCAAGGGGAATCAACAACACATGCACAATCCCTAAGGCCACACTCCCAGGGACCACTTTCCCTAGCCACACCCCACTGCCCTAGGTTTTTTGCACCCTGATGAGATTATAACTCTCATGACTTAACTATAGCGACATTGAATATTAATAAATGTGCTCTTTAGGGGACATTCCATATCAAACTATAATTCACACTAGGTCATGGCATTATCACATAAAGATATTTACATTTCCCTAACACTGTCCAACTGATATTTGTGTTAGAGGTAAGTGATGCTTCCAGTGGAAGGGGCACCATTGAAGAGCATAAATATTTTAATTAAATAAATCTAACTCAGAAAAAGATACGAAGTACAACATGAAATCTCTGTCCATAGTTTGCTTATGACCTAGAAGAGTATATCAGAGTTAATTATGTATAACTACTAAAAGAAAAATAGAAAGTATATATTTCATGTAAAATAAATGCTTATGAATTATCTTTGGCATTGTATTAATTTCAAAGAATATCTGTCATGTTAAACCAGTAAGTCTTTTGCATTTTATTGTAATGAGAAATATATCATTTGCAAATATTAATGCCAACAAAATAGGATCACAGATGTAGCTAAGACATTTACATGTAATTTAAGATTTTTAACCATAGAAATGACACCAAATACATGTTTTAGTAGATTCACTAGATGTCAGACATACTTGCATCTAATAGATATAAAGCACATAAAAACTGCAATTTCTTTACTAGGAAATAGTATCCCACTCTTGGGCTAATATGACTCGCATATTGGACTGAGTTATATCACAAGCCTATAGATGATACTTATCCCCAGGGGACAGAGATGCATAGATTTGTTAGGACTGTGATATAGGCCATAAATTAAGCCATTCAAATGGATTAGGGATGTAAAAAGATAAATAATTAACTGAGCAACTGTAGGAAAAATGGATAATGAATACTCAAAAGAAAAGCAACAAATACAACCTCATGATAAAGGAAATATTGCAGGGAATCCTTTTGAAGCCGTTTGTCATTTATGGTCATTTGTGCCATTCAGTCTCCTAAAAAAAAAAAAAAATAGCCATTCTCCCAAAAAACCTTGCCATTTCTTTGCTTTTCTTCCAAAGTGGTGTCTGAAGTGGCTTGTATGCAACCATGTGGGTGTGTGGGAGGAGTTCTCAGCCCTTTGTTTATTGAATATTCTACTATGTCTGTTTATATGCCTGCTTTCAGCTCTTCTTTTTTATTTCAGAATCATTTACCATCCTCTGACTTTACCTTTTCTTTATCTTCAGGGAAACAGACCTTATGATCTCAAGAAGTGAAGCAAAAGAGGTATCTTTGCTATTCCATTATGAGATAAATATATGTTGTGACTCCTCTGGGAATACTAATGATGATTATAACATCTACCACTTACTAAGTGTTATGTGCCAGACATAGTCCTAAGCATGTTTCTACTATTCTCATATAATTAAATTAACCACAATATTAAATCATGACCTCATAGAGCTTTCATTCATTCTGAGAAAAAAAAAATGCTCTATAGTTCACTAGCAAATTCATTCTTCAGGCCAAATAGGGTGATGATTCTGTAATCAGAAAGATCAAAATAAAAAATTTCCCTCTTAATATACATAAGCCCACATAGCTGCTTATTTATAAAAATTTATAAGTGCATTAATGACACATACTGAATAAAATAAGGCCATGTAAATAAACTCTGCCATCATTCATGAAAAGCAGAGCTTTAAATGGGAGAGAGGAGGAGAGGAGAGGAGAGATCTAAACAAAGCAGGTGTACAAAAGTATAATAAGACAGAAACGACAATAATGTGCCTAAATGTATCATATGTTAACAGATTTGTGGATTTATTTTGTTCCACACAACATATTCTCTCAAATTTGCAGTATAAATTCTACTGTTATATTGTCTCAGAGCAAGAAGAAAATGTTATTTTTTATTTTTAAAAATTTTTATTTTATTTTTATAGGTGTGCTATAATTATATATTGTTGTAAGATTCAAAATAATATATTCATAAATGCATACAACATTACTTGGTGTGTTTGGCTTCCCATCCCTCATCATCCATGATAGTGATACTCATAATGATACATTTATATATGCACACAACATAATGTGTCCTTTTCCTCCCCCAAGCCTTGTTTTTCTCTTCCTGTCCTGCCCACTCCATCCCTTTCCACTACACTACTGGTCTCTCTCCTTCTTTTTGTAAAATTCATTTTCTTTTCCTATTATCTCTGTAAATTCCACATATGAAAGAAAACATGTGGCCCTTGATTTTCTAAACCCTAATGCCCTCACTTACATTGAATTTTTCTGGTTCCATCCATTTCCCTGAAAATGACATAATTTTGTTCTTATTTGTGACTGAGCAAAACTCCATTGTACATATACTCCACTTTCCCCTTATCCATTCATCTGTTGGTGGCCAGTTTAAATGCAGATGGGCTTAATCTGCAACAGGGTAGAAGACTATCTACATAGCAAAGGAAATCAGATTAACTTTTCAGGGTAAAATATGCAGCAATATTTCAGTGTGACTTTAGTGTGGAAAGCAACCATTTGATGATAAAGATATGGCTAACAGGAGACCTGGAAAAGATTGAGAATGTAGCTGAGATTATGCAGCCAGAATTGTTAGTGAATATTCTTTCTTTTATTGGTTCAACATTTGTTGCACATCTCCATTATTAACTGTTCTTTTTAATTTCTTTTTTCTCTTTCTGAGTTTTAAATCTATATCCAAATGCTTCATATTAATTGCTAGGCAGCCACTTACAAGTAAAGATACTCACAAACTAATGATGAAGGGTTGGAGCAAATAATCCATGCCTATGGAACTTGAAGGCAGGCAGGAGTAGCAATTATGGTATCAGACAAATTAGACTTCAAGCCTAAGCTTATCAGATGAGACAAAGCAGATCATTTTTTACTGGTAAAAAAAAAATGCACCAAGAGGAAATAATGATAGTCAACATTTATGCCCCAAACATAGGTACAAGCACTTTCATAAAACAAACTCTTTGTGATATTAAATAACACATTGATCCCAAGACAGTTAATAGTGGGAAACTTCAACACTCCTCTCACACTGGTAGAAAAAAGATCAGTAAAGATGCCTCACATCTAAAGAACACCATAAACCAAATAGAACTATTAGATACAAACAGAATATTCCACACAACTACAGCTGAATTCACATATTTTCTCAGCTCCTCATGGAACATTCTCCAAAAAAGACCACATCCTGGCCCACAAAGTGAGCACTAGCAAATTCAAAAAATGTGGCATAATACCTAAATCTTTTCAGAGCACAATGGAATGAAACTGATGTAGGACAGAAGGAATAAAATTTAGGCAGAAAGGAGACATTGGGGGGGAAGGGAAAGATAGTTTTAAAATCTGAAGAGTTCTAGCTGACCCCACCCTATAGGGTGTGCTCAATCTTAGAAAAGTCTAAGTGGGCCACACCTTTTTAATCCCCTGAATCCCAGCCCCCGTGGGACACTCAGGGCAAAGGTCA
>PVLC010012022.1:0-45483 GCA_004027655.1 Graphiurus murinus | reverse complement strand
ATAAAGAATAAAAAATAGGGCTGGGGGTATAGCTCGGAGGTAGAATGCCCCTGAGTTCAATCCCCAGTACCAAAAAAAAAAAAAAAAAAAAAAAAAAAAAGAAGTGTGTAATCCCAATACTTGGGGGGCTGAGATGGGAGGATCACAGGTTCGAAGCCAGTCTCAGGAACTTAGTGAGACCCTCAGCAACTTAGTGAGGCCTTGTCTCAAAATAAAAAATTAAATAGGGCTGTGGTGTAGCTTGGAGGTAGAATGCCCTGGGTTCAATCCCCAGCAGCTCTCCCCTACAAAAAAAAAAAAAAAAAGGGCGATGGAGTTTGGCCCACATCGAGAATAGTGAAGGGGCGGGGGCAGCACAGCCACCACATGCGGGTTGGCCGCACAGAGCCCGCCTGGCCCTCCACGCAGGGATGGCAGCTGGGAGACCGCAAGGGGCACGGGCACCATGGGCAGGAGAGGGGCATCTCCGAGCAGGGGAAGCCAGGAAGCTCAGGAAGCTGCTGCATCTGCAAAGGCGTCGCAGGGAACAGGCTGAGGTCGGGAAGACAGGGAAGGGGGCTTCTTCCCACGCGGAGGAGGGCGGGAAGGCAGGCTGGAGAGCAAAGGACAGGTGCAAGAGGAGGAGGCCAGGCGGCGGCAACTCCTGACACAGTGAAGTCTCGCTGATGAAGACACTCAGCGGAGTTCAGCCCCAAGCCCGACAGGCCAAGTGACAACTTCCAAAGCTCCGATGTCTTGTGACAGAAGGGTGCGGGCAGGAGTCGGGTCCACTCATGGTTTCACGAATTAACATCCAGAGACAGTCTCCAAGCTGCTTCCACAGCTATTAAGGTGCGTGCAGTTTCTGCAGCAGGGAGGCTGTGTTGGCGTCTGCCTGGCTACCTCCTGGGACAGGCCGCCTGGCACCCAGCCCGGCACCTGCTCGGGGACGCGGGACATCAAGAGAAAGGCACCGTGCTCACCCCCCGACTTGCCGCCTGCCACAAATCACGGGGGACGCAGCCCCGGGGCTCCGGGCACCCTCGGAAGCCAGGGGAGGGCCACCCAAGGGCCGCCGTGGCCCCGGTGGGGACAGACACAAGGTCTCTAGCGACTCACCGCACACTTCCTCGGCTGACCCCAGGGGCAGGCTTCGCTGTGACAAGGAGCACACGCCCTTCCTGCTCCCCACCCGCCCGCCCGCAGCCATCTCGGGGTTTCCTGGGAGGGGCCAGTGAGCCCCGCTGTAAACAGGGCGCTGGAGAACCAGCTCAGGCGCCGGCTTCTACTCCCTTTATCTCAGCTGTGGGCGACCCGGAAAGAAGCCTGCGTCCCTGTGTGCTGGCCACTGAGCTTAGTAAGTACTCACCAACACAGTGACCGTGCACTGCCGAGCTTAGTAAGTACTCACCAACGCAGTGACCGTGCAACAGCCTGCTGGGCTCTTCTGAGGGTGAAACCCACGAGCAGGCGTCACGGCCACACAGATGGGTGGCCAGTAAGTCCGCCCAGCCAGGAAGTCAGGCGTGCAGGAAGGGACTGGTCCCCAATGGTCACACAGCTGCCCTCATTAGCTCATTCAGTAACCGTTTACTGAGTAACTACTATGTGCCAGACACTGCCCTAGTGCTTGGAATCCAGTACAAATAAAACAGAAAGAAGAGCCCAAGTAGGTGGCAGAGAGCCTGTAATCCCAGTACTTGGAAGGCTGAGACAGGAGGATCAGCGGCTTGAGGCCAGCCTCAGCAAGTAAGGGAGATGCTCAGAAACTTAGTGAGACTCTGTTCCAGAATAAAAAAAAAAAATAGAGGGGGCTGGGGGTGTCATTCAGAGGTAAAATGCCCCTGAGTTCAATTCCCAGTACAAAAACAAAAGACCAAAATGGTGTTCCTCTTAGAGATTTGATTCTGGAATCAGTGGAGAAAGAACTTTCCCACACACCGTGAATGAAAGGGACACAGTGCTGCCTGCATTTTGAGGAAGAAGGAAAAAACATTCCTTCCAGGAATTAGAGGTCAGGGAAGAGGAGGAGTCTAAACCTTCGGTTAAAACTCAAAATGCCTTTAGGGTGCAAGTACCTGTGGTCTACAGAGGTGACCACAGGACATTCCGACATCCTAGGAAAATTCGGATCCATCCCCGGTTTACTGACTGCTCTCCCGTGCTCCTGCAGGAATGGTAGGTGGGGACCGTGGTCTTGGGGTGCAGACAGCAGGGGTTCAAGGGAGCAGAGTGGGTGGGGTTCAAAGGTCCTGTTAAGATCCACCCAGCATCGGTTTATAATTGCCTCAGCAGTGGTCTCTGAGCCAGCTAAGCACACGCGCTTCAGACTCCACCTCCTCTTCTCCCTGGGGTAGCTCCCCGCGGCCGCTCGCCTCGATTCTTTCATACTGAGTTTCCCTGGGAGCCCAACACGCTGCTGTCTGCCTGCGCCAGGCCCGGCTGTCCAGGCACCCTGGGCTCCCCCGCTGCGGGAGAGAACCCTCTGAGTGGCACTCCACCCCAGCCCTCCTGCAGGTGCCCCAAACCACCTCTCAGGTCACGGCAGCTAAGAGGCCACCATTTGGGAACACGCCTGAGAAGGAGGGTTCAAAGACTGTCGTCCCCCAAACACCACGGGGCACTAGTCATTATGAGTGCAACAACCAACTGAGCGGCCTAGTGTCCTTTTAAAAACTTTGCTGTCTTCGGGCCACTAGTCAAGAAACTAGAATTGCTTTCCGGTTGGAACGGACCTCGATAGCACTCATGTGACCGTCCCCCATGCAGCCCGGCTCCTCTGCTGCCACGCCCTTGCAGACAGGTGTGCGGTTTCTATGGAAATGTCTCCATCCGAGCGGATCTTCCTCCAGGCCTGGCAAGCTGCACCTGCGGCTGCCTCATGTTTCACAATTTCTCCTTATGGCAAATCACATCTGTTTCTCTTTATACAGTCATTGCAATTATACATCCTGGTGAGACTGACTGGATACAAACATACAGGCACACGGTCCTTCCGCACCCTACCCCTCTCCACGCGTGTTAGTGGAAATGGATAGTAATGCCGTCAAATGCTGCCATAGCATTATTTTAACTGTTCCCTTCCTCAAACCTCCCTTTTCCCCTCCCTCAATCCCCTTGCACTGTTTTACAGGTCTCTCACTATGGTATTTAAAGTCCTGTGTTTCCTATTTTCTTTCTAGTTCCCATGTGTGAGAGAAAACACATGCTCCTTGACTTCCCAAGACTGGCTGATCTGCTTAGCAGAATATTCTCCAGCTCCATCCATTTTCCTGCAAATGACATCATTTTGCGCCTCTTTGTGGCTGAGTAGAATTCTATGGTGTGGATACACCATATCTTCTTTATCCATTCATCTGTGGATGGACAACTGGGTTGGTTCCAAATTCAGCTCTTGTGAATTGTTACAGAGCACTGACCTCAAACCTGCGATCCTCAAGTCTCCGCCTCCCAACTGCTGGGATCACGGGTGTGTGCCACCATGCCCAGCAAGTTTTATCAAATTTATGCAAGTTAAGGGCTGGGGATGTAGCTGCGTGGTAGAACACTTGTCTACCAGTCCTAAGGCTCTAAGTTTAATCCCCAGCACCAAGAAAAAAAGGAGAAGAAAGACAGAAGGGAAGGAAATCAAATGCCTAAAAACACCTTGATCCTTAGGTGCACCAAGCTTAAAAGGTTTTTTCTTAGAAAAATATGTTCAGATTTTTTTTTTTTTGAAGTCACCGAATTAAATCACAACAGCACCAGTTACCTTCGTGTGTGTGTGGGGGGGGGGGAGTACTAGAGATTGAACCCAAGGGTGCTCTACCTCCGAGCTATACCCCCAGCCCTATTTTATTTATGTTCTTATTGTTTGAAACATGGTCTCACTAGGTTGCTGAGGCTGGCCTCAAACCTGCGATTCTCCTGTCTCAGCCTCCCAAGTACTAGGTTATAGGTGTGCATCACCACGCTCGGCTACCAGCTACTATTTGTAAGAGAAAAATGTCCAAATTCTTGGTCTTTTCATTGCTGCTGTGGTACCCGAGCTCCCCACCACATAACAAACACATTCTGAAATGATCAAGAAGTACCTTTTGGTCTGTTGGTGTAAGCTCGGAGAGAATCCACCGTCCCTTTCTGAGCTTCTCCTTTAGTTTTAGAAAACAGTCTCCAATGCAGCCAGAATCTAGAAGGAGGAACAAAAGCGTTTTAAAAAGTACAGAATGTGACATGCAAAGCTGAAATACATACACGCTCTACAAGTGCGTCAGATCAAGAGAAATTGGTTTGAGCCTAAGTCAGCCTCAGAAAATAACGTACTGTCTCCTATTTTATCAACAATCCTCACTCCCCTTGGATTTACTGGAGCAGAATTGAAAACTGACATACCCTTTCTATAATTCTCCAGTTCATTTTTGGTGCTGGGGATGAACTCAGCAAAGACTTTACGTACACTGAGCTGCGCCCCCAGCCTGTGTTTGGTCATTTAAATTAGGAGTAAAATTGCCTTTGTTGCATCTACTTCTACCTGGCTTCCCTTGAAACGTTCGCTATAGCTACTGCACACACCCAGGTTACTCCCAATTTCTGCAACTCACAGCTCCCTTTCTTGCCCGTTCCCCATCTCCATACTGGGACAAACTTCGTGGAACAAGAATTGCAAGCGGCTCGCCCCCGTGTGCAGAGGAAGCAATCACATCCCGGGCAAAGTAGATATTAGACAGTCGGAAGGGAAAAGTGGCAATTACCCTCCCTTTTTCTGCGCAAGAGGCAGCAAATCTAATTACAACGGATGAGCGGACTATTTTCCCCCTGAGGGTGCATTGAAGACTTCCCAGATCTTGGACAAAAATGAAAAGCGCCACACTTTTTAATAATGCGGCATCAGCTGCTGCGGGTTGTGGGTGCTCTCCTGCGGCGAGCCCATCTGCTGCCCCGGCTCAGGATGACTGAGCGCTTTGTTCGCCGGAGCAGAAGCAACTTCAGAAGCCTCAGGTCGCCGGCCTTCCCAGGTGATCAGATGCTGGGTGGAGTGTAGCCGAGCACCTGCGGAGGCCGTCGGGGCCGCCCCGGTGGCTGCCCTGCTCTTTGTCTCCTGGACTCCCCCGGCTCTCAATTCGCCCTGCTTGGCAGCGGCACAAGACAATATTCTTGCAATTTCCCTTTGCTCCTCCCCTGGTTTCCCTGAAGCACTTATCATAGCTTGTTTCTTCCTGTTTATGGTAGAGACAAGAGGGACTCGAGTAGCATATTGCACACACCACTGTGTGACACGTCTGCGAAGATGTATGTCTATGGTAATGCGACCAGGAAAAATAAAAAAAAATTCTGAAAGTATGGAGATGCTCAGCTGTCCGATGGACAGGATATATTTAGGAATATTACAAGACATCCTCCCAATGGACAATTAGCCACTGGAAAACATAAATCTGAAGCAAAAGATATTGCTACTGCAATATACACGCACACCCTTAGAAGCCAGCACGAGCGAGGGGTAGAATTTAAAACTGTACCAAAGTGCTGATTACAACTTTGCCGAAAGAAAGGCGTGATGCCATATGGGTGAAGCGACTGAGATGATAAAACATTCATATGTAGTGGAAATCAACTCAAAGGAGTTGGCGGATGTCTGCTGAATTCTAGGATTCTAGGAAGACATGTGAATGTTTTAAAGAAGAGAGAAGGATGGCCGGCTGTGGGGGCGCACCCCTGTAATCCCAGGACCTGGGCAGCTGAGCCAGGAGAATTGCAGATTCGAGACCAGCCTCAGCAATGTAGTGAGAGCCTGTTTCCAAAAAAATTTTTTTAAAAAGGGCTGGGGGTATAACTCAGAGGTAGATAGAATGGCCCTGGGCTCAATCCCCAGTACCGAGGAGAATGATAAAAGTTCTTGATAGGTTTAAAATATTCAACAATTTAGAATCACAGAATGTTGTGACTAGAAAGGAATTTAGCTTAACCTTTTGAATTTGCAGATAATTAAATGTATGCCAAGTGAAATCAAGTGATTAATCTATGATCAGACACCCACTGGCAGAACCGAGACCAGAACTGGGGTCTCCCCTCTCATGAACCTCTTTAACATAGAACACACTGCAGTGAATCCATACCCCCCAAAAATCCGAAGGTCCTTGCTGTGAGTATCCACAAGCCAAGTCACTAGAGGTAGGAGCGGGAGCAGAGCAGCCTTCAAAACACGCACGCGTTTCCCAATAACCAGCCGGTTGGCGACGTGTCTCCACGCAAAAATCCATCCTGGTCCAACAACTGTGTCTACGCCTAATCCTGTTAGTAAACGGCTTATACTCCCACAGAAAGACGTGCACCTACGGCAAAGTGACACTGCAAATCTTGCCCCCCAATACAGAATTGCGTGAGGTTAAAAAAGTGATGTTAGGGAATCTGCCCAACAACAGCTAAAACAATGGCTGGTAGGAACTGAGCTGCTTGATCAGGAAGCAATTATTTAGAGAAAAATTAAAAGTTGGCTGGATGCAGTGGTGCCCACCTGTAATCCCGGTACTCGGGAGGATGAGACAAGGAGGATTGCAGGTTCAAGGCTAGCGTCAGCCACCTAGCCAGACCCTGTTTCAAACTAAAAAGCCAAAAGGGCTGGGGCTCTAACTCAGAAGTAGAACAGCCTTGGGTCCAATCCATGGACCAAAAATGAAAGAAAATAAAAGTTGGTGGCGAGAGAGGGATTTCAAGAATGGTTTTCATTTTAAAGTATCTAAAAAGTTCCAAAGAAAAATGAACAAGAAGACCTTGAATGTTTATGTAACAATGGGCATGTTTATGAGGTGACAGAAATATCAAATGTGATATAAAAAAATACTCAATGTGGTGATTGGATTTATAGTTCAAGGAAATCATATCTGAGTTCACATTCATCGACTTTTTTAGCCAAATTGGTCCTAGGGCCAATGGGTAGAGTTTATAAAGAAAGTGATTTGAATTCAACATAACGAGAATTTCCGAAACACTGTTCAAAAACTTTGTTCATCTAAAAACAATCGACACTTGATATTTGTACTGCTCATTCTAAGAGCTGGTCAAAGGCACAGTGATCACTTAAACTTTGTTAAGACAATCTAAAATAAATTTATTTTCAGTTTATTTTTTCAAGATAATGTCACAAAGCTTTTTTCCCCATTATATTGTGAAATATCAGTAGCCATTTAAGCGTATCAGCTTAAGTGGCCTTTTTTCCTGGTTCTAATGATTCTCGGATAACAAGGGGCTGCCCGTAGAATGTCCAGGAAGGATTTTCTAAGTTTAAATCAGAACTATGCAGCACATTTGCACCATTTTGAGCCAAGACCACATTTTAGAAGCACCAACTTCTGACCCAGAATATGCAATAAATTTACCAGGGAACACCATGTTTTATTTTGATAGCCAAAATAATGCAGCTTATATTTTGGTTTAAAAAAAATAAAGTCCACAGCATCACAAATGACTATTTCTCTCAATTCTTTTAACAAAGGTAAACATATAATAATATATTTACCACTCTGAACCAAGTATGTTTCCAGTTTTGACAGTCTGTTTATTTTTTGAACAAAACTATGGGTAAAATCTTCGTATGGTGGTTACTAGCTGCTGACTCACATATGGTAATGATGAGTTTCTTGGTCTGCAGTACCTGTGCTTCTATATAATTCATGACCTGGATTTCACCTGAGAGCAATCAAGTTGGAAGCATTTTCTATGTTTGAAATGTTTATGATTGGAAAATAGTTAATACTCAGGGCTGTCTAGCATTCATTTAGATAATGGAAACTATTCTAGCTTCATAAAAATATGAGGCTTCATTTTAGAAGCATCAATTATTTAGGGGAACATTTTCTTCTAGAAGGGTAAGTAAGAAGAGAGAATAATTTTCCCATTAAATAAAATTGCAATATTTCATAGTAGAAAGATAGTTTCTTTTGATTTTCAATCTGCAACTATATTAGGAATCTGATGATGAACAATTTCAAGTATTTAGGATAATATGTGTGTGTGTGTTGAACCCAGGGCATTCTACCTTTGAGCTCCACCCCCAACTCTTTTTATTTTCTGTATTTTTTCTATATTTAAACAGGGTCCTGCTAAGTTGCTGAAGCTGGCCTCCAACTTGTGATCCTCTAGTCTCAGCCTCCCAAGTACTGGGATTACAGGATAATCCCACACCCAGCAGGATAATCTTTAATATTCATTTGAGGTGGACTCCTCAGCACCTGTGACCAAAATACTAAACAGTCTATGGCTCAATTTATTTACTAATCTTTTCTGAGTGGTCAAGACCAAGCTTTCTGTCTGAGGTCAACACCAAGTTCAATGACTCGGTCTTTCTGTGGAATCTGTTCCTCTCTCAAACGAGAGTAAATGAATGGCTGCAGATTAACCTTGAGTAATAGCTCCTTCCAGGTTTCCAAGGACAGCGACGTCCCCACGTCCCCACGTCCCCAGGGCCACCAGAGGCTAAGCAGCCGAGATTATGGAGTACCTACTATGCTGTTCTATGGGTGCACACGTGAATTATCACTGCGGTTAAAGAACAAGAAAAATGGGCTCAAAATACCACTTCTGGGTATCTACCCAAAAGAATGGAAACCAGATTACCAGATTAGTGCATGCGTAACTATGTTTATAGTCACACAATTCACAACTGCCAAACTATGGAACCAGCCAGGATATCCATCAACAGATGGACAGAATCCAAAACTATGGGATATATACACAATCGAATTTTACTCAGCCATAAAGAAGAACGAAATCACGTCATCTGTAGGGAAATGGATGGAACTGTAACACATTATGCTGAGGTTAGTCAGTCACACAAAGTAAAAAATAGGATGTTCTCCCTAATATGAGGAAGCTAGGGAGAAAGTGGGTGATAGGAGGGACTCTAGATGAAGAAGGAGAAACCTTAGATGAGCAAAGAAGGTGACTTAACTGAACGTGATGGGAGGAGGGGGAGGGAAACACCCTAATGCACACAATGTACAATCACAAACCATCAAAGTCAATCACTGAGCCGAACATGAGAAGGAGGGAGGGGGAGGGAATGGGGCGGGAATTGGGGAAGGGTTAAATGAGTGCTGTGTGCATGTGTGCCTCTACCAGCTTGTACCTCGTTAAGATGTATGATTACAATACGGCAATAAAAAAAAAAAAAATGACCCTTTCAAATGTGCGAGACTCATGCCAGGCAAAACAGGTGAGCTGCTCGTCTCTGGCCCCTTCCTGGAGGCCAAAGGGCAGCTGGAGCCCCGAGGGCCAGGGCATCCCTGCGCTTGCTCCATCCTTAAGTCCCTGATCTCATTAAGAGCCCCCGGTGCTCCACAGCTATAAGAAGGAGGATTCCAGGCAGGCAGCTTCCTCTAACCATCAGAAACAAAAACATCATGAACACAGCTCCTTGATTTTGGCAAACTCCCTTAAAAGCCGACATTCGACAACACGGGAAGGAAGCACGTTCCTGGACCTCCTGGTGACCACCAGGACAGCGAGACTGGGTTGATCAAGCTGACGGGGAACTCTCTGGGGTGCTGCAAGGACCTGGACAGGCGCGGAGGGCGCAGAGCACCCCAGGCACACGCGCTCCCCAATCCCCACGCACAGCCTCCTCCCACCCCGGCGGCTTCATAACCTCCCCCAACCCTTTGCTCTTCTGCACGATGGGCAGGAACAACTCGTAAGGTTGTTAGCAGCTCCTAGTGAGGAAATCAGTGAGTGTCAAGGATGCCGCACAGTGCGTGGCCGACACAGAATGTCCAGGAGGCGTTCGTCATCCTCACAAGCAGAACTGCCTAATTTCCTGCTTTCTCTGAACCTTCAGGGAGGCTGCATGAAACGCCTTCTCTAACCAGAGCTGAGCCTGTCCATCTGTGGTTACAAGTTAGGCTTTTGTTTTGTATTTTGGTACTGGGGATTGAACCCAGGGGCGTTCTACCTCCACACTATGCCACCAGCCCTTTTTATTTTGGAACAGGGTCTTACTAAGTTGAGGAGGGCCTCACTATAAATAGCCAAGGCTGGCCTCAAACCTGCAATCCTTCCTGTCTCAGCTTCCCAAGTCCTGGTATTACAGGCATGCACCACTGTGCCCAGCAGAATTAGTTTTTATTACTATGAAAAATATAGAAAAAGTAGTAATTCAGAATGCGGCTTCTAAAAGTCTTTTTCCTAACAAGTACTCCAGAAGAGATACGGCGTGCACGGTTTGGGGTCAGGGGTCACCAACAGGGACGTGGCGTTCCCGATGTCCCAGGCACTCTGTGCGCCTCCTTACGCCTCATAATAATAGTCCCATGAGGGGGGACCAGGCTTCAGCCCCATTTACAGACTGGGAAACTGAGACAAACTTGAAAACAACTTGGCCAAGCGTCAGGGCCACGCCAGACTCGCAGCCGGCAGGATGGCTCCAAGTCCACATTCTCAAGTGTGACGCTACAGGACCTCTGTGCGGTGGGTTTACTTCAGGGTGGGGGTGGGGGTGGGAGGAGAGGACAGGCAGGGATGAAAGAGGAAGGAAAACATCGCCCCCAACACACACACACACACACACACACACACACACACACACACACGGCCAACAAGGCTTCAATTGTGAAGACACCACCAAGACGCCTTGGCGATTCTCACTGACTGATCTTCAGACATAAGCTTTAATTTCTATTTACAGGGCGCTCTCTTCCTAGAGATGCCTGAAGAAGCAGGAGAGTGGACAGGCCTGGGCACCACGCAGGACCCGACTCATGCAGAAGCGCAGCCCTGAGGCCGCAGGACTGTTGCCGGAGAGCGGCGTGGAGGGTCCGACCCGGACGCCACCCAGGACCCACAAACACAAAACGCCCGAGAATGCCAGCCCTCCCCCCTCCCTCCCTCCGCAGTTAAGTTCTCCTTAAATACTAATGCCCGGCAGTGTACGAGAAGCCAGGAGAGCACTGGCTGCTTCTCAAACACGGGTGAAATACCCACAATCCAGGACTCAACTTTTTACTCACCCTGACTCAGAGGTCAAGTCCAAGCACAATGGCGCCGAGTCCATTAGCTCCAACCAAGTTTACATCGATCATAGATGATTATCCCCAGGCTAGAGGCAAGCCCAAGAGGCGGAGTGCTTTGTGACAAGCCGCTGAGCAACCGAGATAGACGGAGGGGTGGACAAGGAGATGGAAAGATGGGCAGGTGGACATATGTGTGTAGTATATATGCATGTGTGCACGGATGGGTGGGTGGGTGAATGGATGAACAGGTGTATACATACATACATACATACAGAAACATACATCAAATTGGAATTCCAACTTCTAGATGCCATGAATGCAGTGAGGTTCCCGAAGGACCTCAGCACCCCTCCTCCCACTGTTAGAGCCCCCACCCCCACCCCCGCCGGAACGGTGACAGGTGAGCACTGCACCACCAGGAAGGTGTAAACACAGATGTATATGTGAGCACGGCTGTATCATCAACGGCTCCCAGGTCCCATCCAGCTCTTTAATATAACCACAGGGGAAAAGGAAACCTAAGAAGGGGTCGGGCACCTTGGGCAAGCTTGAGGTGCCGCTGATAACCAAAAACTCTAGCCAATTTCAACCAGACAGCCTCCTGGACAGCAAAGTGCAGTGATTGTGAAGGCCAGGCGGCCCAGGGAGAGCGGGAGGCTCCTCTGCGACTCAGCTCTCCTCACCACACGCCCCACACTGCTCAGGGCAGAAACTGGGGCTGTCTGGTGAATCACGTACCCAGGGGCTAGAGAACCGTTTCTGCAGGAGGTTAAGCGAGGTCCCCTGAGATCCGCAGCAAGGGAGACAGACTGGGGACAGAGACACAGCACTGCAAACGGAGGGCCTCGGCGGCCACACCCAATGTGAAGAATCTGTGAGCGGCTTATGTGAACCCTAGTCTGTCATTCAGGAGGAGGCTTGACGAGAAACCCCTTGCTCCAATGGGGTGGGGGGGGGCAAATTTCTAAAGACAATAAATCATATATTTTGTATTTGAAAAGTAGTCTGTCCGCCAAGGCTCGGGAATGGGAAGCAATGCTCTTACAAACAAATTAAGAATGGCATCAAGTTTTCTCCAAGCAACACTTCAGAATCAAGATGGATGGAAAAACTGCCTTCCTGGGCTCAGTGAGTCTGCCACCGCCGTGGCTGGGCCTGTTTTAAGCAAAAGGAGAGAGTTCAGCTGAGAAGGGGTGCCTGGATCATCAGACGTCAGCTGAGAAGGGCGCCTCGTCAGACGCCACGAGAAAACCGTGGGCTTCGCGTGCTTAGTGCAGTCAGGACAACTGGCCGGCAGGCTGGAGCCGGCCTCTCCTTTTCTGCGTCTAAAAGCTGAAAAAACGAATGGATTTCAATCACGGAACAACTGCTATTTAATCACATTTCTTCCTCCTCTTCCTCCTCCTCCTCCTCCTCCCCCCCTCCTTCTTCTTCCTCTCTCTCTCTCTCTCTCTCAAACAGGGTCTCACGAAGTTGTCCAGCTGGCCTTGAACTTGTGATCCTCATGCCTCAGCCTAAGTCTGGGATTACAGGCTGAGCCTCCACACCCAGCTGGTCACTTATACCTTCAATGACAGCTCAAGACAAGTTGAGGTCAAACTAAGAGATTTTTTTTTTCAGTAAGATTTTATATATATATATTAAGTGGCATTGGAAGGGGAGAGGGGTTGAAAATGAAGCCAGGTGGGTCAAATCTCCAGGTAAGAGAGTACATGGCAGCCAGGCTTGGTGGTGTAACCTGGAATCCCAGTACTTTGGAGGCTGAAACAGGAGGATCGCAGGTTTGAGGCCAGTCTCGGCAACTTAGCCAGTCTCTCAGTAACATGATGAGATCCCGTTTCAAAATAACAGAATAAAAAGGGCTGGGGTATATCGCAGAGGTACAATGGCCCTGGGTTGAATCCCCAGTACCAGAAAAGAGGAAGAGAACGGAAGATGCTCTCAGGCCTGGAGCCCACACATGAGCCCACGCTGCCCTGGGGAGCCCTACCACCCATTTCCTCCAGGCACACACTAGCTGGTGAAAATGGTCAGGTACGAAGAAAGTCGAACAAACTGAAGGCTGGTTTGGATTCCGAACCTTCCCGTCTGACCAAGTCACGAGGAACTGGAAAGGGATTTTGAAGGCTCTCCCTACACTACTGGCCCTGGCCTCCCAGGGAAGGGCGCTTGGGGGGGTCCGAACTCAAGGCAAAATTGCTCTTTTTCTTCACAAGTGACAAAGAAAAGGATGACATAATAAGGAGCAAAATCATAGATGGAGGAAATGAGTTCACCTAAAAGAAAAAGAGGCTCTAAATGTAGTGTCTTTTAGCAGACGCTTGGCCAAGACCGAGCATGCCCCTTCCACCTGCGGCGAAAACCTCTTTCTGCTCAGGACAGAACTACAAAATCAACTGGCAGCTTGAAGGGGCTGGGGTGTAGCTCAGAGGTGGACGCTTTGCCCGGGGCTGGGGTCTCACCCCCATGACTGCAAAACAAACACAATGTGGAACCTTGAGCGACGATGAAGATGCTGGTGGGACACGAAGACGGACGAGCGTCACTTGTGGACGGCGGCCATCGGTAAAGGTCCAGTCCCGGTCCTCACTGAGCATGCTGGGATGAGAACCGCGCGTTGCTTAGTGACCGGATGCGCTCGCTGAAGCGCGATGCTAGGCGACTTTGTCGTGTGAACACCGCGGCGTGTACTTACACACTAAGATGGCCGCCCAGCTCCAGGGGACACAGCGCATGTGACTTCATCCATGCAAACACTACGCGACAAAGCCATTCCAGGGACAATCATCAAGATACACGTGCCACATCTTTCACCCACAAGAAGAATTCTGGGGGTTCCCTTTCTTAGCTTATAAAGCATTGAACAAATTCTCACTACTTTTTTATTTTTATTTTTTAAATTTATTTTATTTTTGCGGTACTGGGGATTGAACCCAGGGGCATTCTACCTCCGAGCTATACCCCCAGCCCTATTTTTTATTCTTTATTTTGAAACAAGGTCTCACTAAGTTGTGGAGTGCCTCACTAGGTGGCTGAGGCTGGCCGAGAACCCGGATCCTCCTGTCTCAGCCTCCCAAGTACGGAGATTACAAGTGTGTGCCACCACGCCCGGCTTCCCAGCTTGCTATTTTTTATTGTTGTTGCTGTGCTGAGAATTGAACTCAGGGGCATTCTACCTCCAAATTACACCCCCGGCCCTTTCTATTTTTTTATTTTGAAATAGAGTCTCCTTAAGTTGCTGAGGGTCTTGCTAAGTTGCCAAGGCTGACCTCCAACCTGTGATCCTCCTGTCTCAGCCTCCCAAGTACTGGGATTACAGGCATGTACCCCTACACCTGACACTAGTTCCATTCTTTATGTGAGGCAGGACATGGCCCCTTTTCCCCCTCCCCCCAAATCGCTAGCTCCTTCTTCCTGGTTATTTGAGGACTCAAATGCCTTTTATGAAGCTGGGGCAGCCTGGTCCTTGGGCCCGTAACTTTGGCTGGGAGGAGGGAGGCGAGCTGTGGCGGCTTCTGTCTCGGTCCCTCCCTCTCTGGTACTCCAGCCCTGGAACATGGAGCCCCGTGCTGACGGCGTCTGCTGCCAAGGAGACGTGGGGTCTGGCCTGCTTTACACCCCTCCTTCCATTTAGGAATCCTTCCTGCCTTCCCACCGTCAGCCCCACCGCCCTCGCTGCAAGGGTGGGCCGTGCATGGTACCCCTCCCCTCTGTTCCCAGCCAGGAGCCCAGGACCCCAGCCAAAGAGAGCCCCTCCTTCTATAAGGCCCGACTCCACAACAGTAGAAGAAAGAGGGTCTGTCTGTGCACTGTTCATGTTTGGTCAAAGGGAAAACTCGAACAACCCCTCTAGCTTCAACTCCTTTTAGTTACTTACTTTTAATTGATTTTAAAGATCCCTAGCTTGGGAGGTCACAAGGCCGAGCGGCATATTACTAGTCTCCCACTAGCTTTTCGAGGGTAACACCCCGATGTCTGGTTACGATGATAACCGTCGTCTAGGTTACTTCTCAGAGACTTGAAAGCCCTTTTGTTGGAACCACAGACTAGTCACTGGATCCTGCACAGGTGTCCAGTGGGCAACCTTTTGACGTCATAGGATCAAAACCTCCACCCCTAGATCACGCTCAGAGTCGTGAAGACCCACCACGCCTGGGCGGCCCTTCCTGTGCTTTAAATCACCTGCTTCTCCAGCCAGGCCTGGCGGCGCACGCCTGTAATCCCAGGGAGGCTAAGTGGAGGAGTGCAGGTTCGAGGCCAGCCTCACCAATTTAGTGAGACCCTAAGTACACATCTGTAACCTCAGTTCTTGGGAAGCTGAGAAAGGAGGATCAAAGGCTCAAGGCCAGCCTCAGCAAGTAGTGAGACTTGCAAGACATTGTTTCAAAATAAAAATAAAAACAAACAGGGCTTGGGGTGTAGCTTGAAGGTAGAATGTGCCTGAGTTCAATCCCCAGTACCAAAAAAAAAAGAAAGAAAAATAGGGCTGGGATATAATCCTGAGATAGAACTACCCTGGGTTCAATCCTCCGTGCCATAAAAAAGGAAATAAAATAAAATAAAATCCCCTGTTCCTCTATCCCGTAAACTGTCCTCGGGGAGGTGGGTTTAAACCTGCTCTCATCTCCGTACACTCAGACAGCTTGTGAGTAAACTTGTTCCTGGTGCAAAACTGGTCATTTCCATGATCGGCATCCTGGGCTGCAGGTGAAACGGGCCAGGCTCAGTCACAGAAGCCGGCGGAGCTGCCGGCAGCCATCCTTCAGGCCCTTCCGCTGCGGGAGAGGATGTGGCCAAAGCTGAGGCCCTCTGAGCCCGGCCAAAGCCAGCTTCATCCTGGGATTCCCTCCTAGCTGAGCCAATCAAGGCCATGTTTTGCTTAAGCTCATGTGAGCGGTGAAGGGGAGGGGGTGTCTAATTGTCAAGTATCTTCAACACAGGACAAGTGCTTTGAAATGGAAAAAGCCAAAGCGGTGGCCCACACCTGTAATCCCAGTACTCGGAAGGCTGAGGCAGGAGGATTGCAGGTTTGAGGCCAGCCTCAATAATTTAGTGAAAACCTCAGCAATTTGGTGTGAATCTTTCAAAATAAAAAGAATAATAATTTTTTTTAGAGTGTTAGGGGTGTAACTCAGAGGTAGAATGTCCCTGGGTTCAATCCCTAGTATAAAAAAATTGTATCTAATAATATACCAAGTTACCATTTCCCATAAGAAAAAGATTCCTCAATTGTACAGGAAACAATTTGGCACAAATACAGACATATAATGGTTACTTCCATAATATTGTTCTAATTTGATACTTTAAATCTTGCAAGTAAATGTCTTCATTACAAGGTTCCAAGTCATGTGTCCTGACTGAGATTCTAATAAATTTGGAAGATCAAATAAAATATGTCGGACAGGACAAGGTGGTATGTGAAACATACACGAAGCAGAAGTGTTTCACAATGATCTGCACCTCTCCGTCAGTCGCTGAGGATAACGCAGGTGCTACTTTGCTGTTTGATTTGGTACTGAAGGTTGAACCCAGAGGCACTCTACCTCGGAATTAAACCCTTCTTTAAAGTTTGAAACAGGGTCTCATTAAGTTGCTGAGGCTAGCCTCAAATCTGCAATTCTCCCATCTCAGCCTCCCAAGTACTGGAATTACAGGCTTGCACCATCACACCCAGCGAGTAGGGGTTGCTTTTGAATAAATGTGCCATCAAAATAAGAAAAAAAAAAAAAATACAGAATGGGAAAAAAATTCCACACCCCAGAGTACAACGAGAAGTCTTCTTGGAGCATTTCCATGTCTCATGGATCCTAAGCCCAAACCGTAAATACTGCCCTCCCCCTGGTCTCTGGTGGGCCCCGGGGTCCTCACCCTCTAGGGCTGCAGCACAGCCACAGGGCGGCAGGAAGTCAGCTCGGACCACACATGGATGGGTTTATCAGACAAGGCAGGAATTATCAGTAAAATCATTCCATTTCATAACCCATGCAAGACTCTGCCCTTGGGCGACCTGGCCAGCCACCACCTCGACTCTTATTACATGACGCTGAAAATGAATCCCTGAGCAAACGTGCTCGCCTGGCAGGTGTGGAGTGGGCTCTGAGCTACAGACACTGACCCAGGGCCCACCACTGGCGCCTGGAGTTCAGCGCATCTGAACCCCGCCGTGGACTTCAAACGCCCAAAGAGGACGACTGGAGCCTGGCTGATCTTGCTGCCTGCTCCAGATTCTAACCAACTTGACAAGCTGCCTAATAGATAAATAGTCATCAGATGGCTGAATCGTGTTTCACTCTGTTGTGAAAAAATAAAAATAAAAACAAAAACAACAAGCCGGGCGTGGTGGCGCATGCTTGTAATCCCAGTACTTGGGAGGCTGAGACCAGAGGATCCAGGTTCTCGGCCAGCCTCAGCTACTTAGTGAGGCACTCCACAACTTAGTGAGACCCTGTTTCAAACTAAAGAATAAAAAATGGGGCTGGGGGTGCAGCTCAGAGGTAGAATGCCCCTGAGTGAGTTCAATCCCCAGTATCGCAAAAAAAAAAAAAAGAAAGAAAGACAGAAAGAAAAAGTGCTAGAGGTGTGGTAGCTCCAAGGTAGAATGCCCCTGGGTTCAATCCCCACTAACAAAACAAAACAAACACACTTGGATCTCAGGATTTCAATCAAAGTGCTCCAAAACCATGAAAAGAGTATTTATTCTCTCTCTCCTTTCCTTCCTTCCTTTTTTTTTTTTTTTTTTTTTTTTTTTTTTTTTTTTTTTTTTTTTTTTTTTTTTTTTTTGTACTGAGGATTGAACCCAGGGGCATTCTAACTCTGAGTTACATCCCTAGCTTTTTTTGTTTTGTTTGTTTGTTTATTTAGAAACAGGGTGTCACTAAGTTGCTGAGAGTCTTGCTAACCTGCCGAGGCTGGTCTTGAACCTGCAAACCTCCTGCCTCAACCTAACCCAAGTGTTGAGATTATAGATAGGTGCCACGGCTGCAATGATTTCTTTAATATGCATACTGTAAACCAGAAAGTGTTAGAAACTTTTTTATTCCTCGTTATTGGTAAACAAAGGGAAAATTTAGGAGGGGGGCAGTTTTCTCCCTGAATATGAACTTTCCTAAGAAACATTTTAGTACAGCCCAAATTAACATGGACTGCACAAATATTCATGGTCAAAAGGAAAAGGTATGCGCCATTGGCTAAATAATGGAACCCCAAAAGATACCCACACCCCTATCCCTGGAGCCTGTGAATGTCACCTGTGTGGGGAGGTTCTGCAGGTGAGACAGTTAAGGGACTTGGGATGGGGAGATTATCCCGGATTCAGGAGATGCGCCCACATCCCCAGTGTCCTTACAGACCGAGGCAGAGGGAGAATGGCTGTAGACTGTTCTTCCCACTTTTAAAATTTTACAAGTTGCATGAAGAATTCCTAGGGCAAAAGCCCAAATGTCTCCGGATCTCATGCCCGGGGTTCCAACCTCTGCCTGTTGCTTCAAAGGCACCTGCGGCAGGAGCGGTAATAACAGTGACAGCTACAACAGGAGAAACAGAGCCCGAGAAACAGCTATTTTACAGACCATGAGTGCTTTTTAAGCAATAATTAAATGGATTATGATGAGTTCAAAATAATGTGGCACGTTTACAAATAACAGTAGCGAAGGCCATCTTTAAAGCAGGGTGTATTCGACAGGCTTCCGTGTTGAGGAATTTTCATGTGTTATTTTATTTACTCTCATAATACCTACGAGACCATCACTATTATTACCCCCCACTGCACAGATGAGAAACTGATAGCCTAGAACAGTCACATGGATAGTAAATAGCGGGGCTAGCTATGTTTATTTTTTAATATTTTTATTATTATTATTATTATTTTTTTGGTACTGGGAATTGAACCCAAGGGTATTCTCCCTCTGAGCTACATCCTCCGCCCTTTTTATTTTTTTAAGTGGTGAGAGTATTCTGTATTCATAATGCACTCCATTTTTTTTATTAGTGCATTATAATCAAACAGCTTTGTTGGTTACAAGCTGGTAAAGGCATACATGCACACATCTCTCATTTGACCCTTCCCCAATTCCCGCCCCACTCCCTTCCCCTCCCTCCTTCTCAAGTTCAGTTTAGTGAATGACTTTGATGTGTTTGTGAAAGTACATCACGTGCATTAGGGTGTTTCCCTCCCCTCTCTCATTACGTCCAGTTAAGTCACCTTCTTTGCTCATCTAAGGTCTCTCCTTCTTCATCTGGAGGCCCTCCTATGACCCACTTTCTTCCTAGCTTCCGCAAATTAGGGAGAGCATCCGATTTTTTACTTTTTGTTACTGACTAATCTCACTTAACATAATGTTTTTCATTCCATCCATTTTATTTTTTATTTTGAAACAGGGTCTTTCTCTAAGTTGCTGAGGCTGACCTCAAACCTGCAATCCTTCCTTCTCAGCTTCTTAAGCACTGAGATTACAGGTGTATGCCACCTTGGCTGGCTCACTGAAATGCTCAAACAAAATTTTTAAAGAAATATATAAACTTACATTAGTGAAGAAAAAAAAAGATCAAAAACCTCAAGGGGGGGAAAAAAAACTGCCAACAAAAGAGAAGCAAGACATGGTCGAAATGTACCATGATTTTGCCCAACTCCTGAAATGGAACAGAAGGAACCCATTTGAGAAAGAGCTGGGCGGCTCTCTCGAGTGACGCCGCAGGTGTGCCACTAGAATCACAGAGCAGGAAGCAAGCATATCCACAGCACTCGGCTTGGCTGCGCTTCAGACAGGGTTTATATTAACACTGCTCGTGACCTTTAGACTAAAGGTTGGACTGCCCGCTCTACTGGCTGGCAGCCGGTACACTCGACCCGGGACAAAGGGAAAAACACTTCCAGGTAGAAAAGACAAACATCACCCACCTCCACCTCGTCAAAGGCAGAGCTGAGCGAGGTTGAAAGAGGCACAAGACAAGAGATGTGGAAGGCAGGCTCGTGGCTGGTACTCAGCCTCGTCTTACAAACGCGGCGGCACCGGGGAGAAAAGGAAGAAAGCAGACAGAGCAAAACATCGAGGTGCAGGAACAGACCCACTGCAGTGGCAAGCAACAGAAGAATTCCTGTAGAGACGAAACTAAGAAGCCCTGCACACCTATGTGTGCACTCTCGTGAGTGCACAGGAGCTGCACGTGTCACAGCAGAGCCAGCAGAACACCGACGCAGAGGCATCAGAAGCGCTGAGTAAGAATGGCGTTTGAGTTATAGAAGGAACACCACTAAGGGAACGGTTAAAAATGTGTCGCCTCTGGAATGAGACGATCGCTTTTCTCTATCAAGTGTCTCTCCACTCTGATTTGTTTTCCCAACTGGGTTCATGAATCACAGTGAAAACAATCATCAAGCTTCGGAGTTATTGACTGTAAATAACCAGATGGTAAATATTTTAAGCATTGTGAGCCATATGGGTCTGTTGCAATCACACAACCCTGCCATTTAGCCAGAACAGACGGTCATAAATGAATGGGTGTGGCTGCGTCCCAGCAAAACTCTGTTTATACAAACAGGTGGTGAACTGGGTTTGGCCTGCAATCTGTCGTCTGCTGACCCCTGACCTAGTTCAGCATTTTCTAAATGACTTACTACAGGATGCTCCAATGTGTTTAAGAGGTTTCCTCCAAATGAAGGAGGGCTTCCAGATTCAGAGTTCAGAAAAGGCTAGATTTAACAATGTTAAGCGGATTTCTTTACTTCTCGGGCTCTTGCGCAGCTTCTAACATGCGATGAGCTTCTGAATACCCAATATAGAAGCGGTATTAGTGTAGGACATTTCTACGATTTGTTTGAACACATTGGAGAATTTCCCAGCTAGCTACATCTCAGGGCCACTGGTGTTCAGTGGAACACACTGAGAAACAGTGTTATGATCTAATTCCTACCTCAATGAATAAATAAGGCTTGGAGAGAGGTGAAGTTACTCCACCAACGCTACTCCACCAGTCGGTGTCAGAAGTGGGATTAGAACCCAGATAGCTCTGCCTTCTCACTGCGGTTCAGAGGATCGTCCATTTATCCTGTGTAACCAACCAGTACGAAGCCCTGCTGAGCCGTCTCCATCCTGAGGGACCTGACAGGACACACACTGAAATAATGTAGCTACATCAATGAAACAATATTTAAACATCAAAGAAGTTAAGGTGCTGGGGTTTCTGATTTTATTGTTTTCTTTAGAAACATCATGAAGTGAGGGTGAATTAGTTGGACACATGAGTCTGTTTCCTCATTTCCCAATACAGGGGTGGAGGAGTAGAAAAATAGAAAATAAAAAGAACAAAATAATCTCTTCCTCAACATTTTTAGGATTCTAGAACATACCATTTAGTGTTTTGTTATCTATTTGCTTGTTTTTATGATGCTAGGAATAGAACCCAGGGCCTCTTGCTTACAAGACAAGTACTTTACCACCAAGTTACATCCCTGGACCCCACTCAGTGTTAACTGAGCACGCTTTATATTCTGTAACATATATTATTGAACATATATATAATCGGTAGTTGTTGAATAAGGTCTCTGTGAACATACAACACAGCACAGAGATAAAAACAATGTTGAGGAGGATCAAGTACAAAAGAAATCGCTTGAGAAACCTAAGAATTAAGTAAACAAACCAAATTTCTTGTGAGGACAACATAAACATATGAAACAAGGAAACATTTTCCCAAACACAGAAATGTTCAGAGTACAAACTGAATTTTCCAAAAGAGAGAAAGAAAGAGCATGGGATGCAAGATTTAATCAAGGTCCAGGCAAGAAGAGATAGAACACAATCAGGTATACTCGTTCTGAAAATAGCATCCTGGTTCATAAGGTGGTTTCTGAATTCTAGAAGGTTCTACCACATGATTATTTTCAAGGCACAAACAAACCATCCCATTTTCTCTGCTTTTTCAGGTGCACTTCTGTAGCCCGTGATTATTAACAGACATGAAGTTTTGAAAACACACGCAGCCAGCCGGGCATGGTGGCGCACGCTTGTAATCCCAGCATTCGGGAGGCTGAGACCAGAGGATCCGGGTTCGTGGCCAGCCTCAGCTACCTAGTGAGGCACTCCACAACTTAGTGAGACTCGGTTTCAAAATAAAGAATTAAAAAAAACAAAAAATAGGACTGGGGGTGTAGCTCAGAGGTAGAATGCCCCTGAGTTCAATCCCCAGTACCGCAAAAAAAAAAAAAAAAAAAAAAAAAAACCACGCAGCCCCCTTAGCTAAGGGGCAGCTTTTCCCCAACACCCTCATGAGCGGTGTAAAAATGAAACTTGCTTCGCCGGGCCCAAGGGGAGGCTACTTCTGCAGGCAGATTCCCATCCAACTAAGTCCAGGTGGAATGCTGAGAGGTCACTGGGCAGCAGGCTGTGTTCCAGGATAACCTCCTGCAAACACAGGCCGTCCCTGAGGTCCGACCTCCAGCCCCCGGCTTGTCCTAAGGGCCTCGCCCGGTGGGACAGTGTCCAACCCCGGCGACACAGTCTTCAGGTCCCTGAGACCACTCGCTTCCTCTGCGACACTCCAAAGATTCCCGGGTGCTATGGAGCTAGACAAGAAAGGTACAGCTGCAAAGAAAGACAAGCGGGAAACCATGGGAGCGCCGGTACAGGCGCCTGGACTGGAGCTTGGTCCTTCTAGCGCAAGGACCAATGTGGTAAGGCTACCCTGGAAAGTGCAGCTGGAGGTTAACGTTTAATAAATAAATGTATTTAAATTCAAAAACAGAAGCCGTGTTATGGTTTAGATAAGCTCACGAATTGGTAATCCAGGAATGTTCAGAGGTGAAGTAATTTTATCATGCCGGTTCTAACCTTAGGGTGGGCGAGTCAGTTGATGGATTTACTGTGTGTCAGGCAGAGGAGCCCCGCCCCTGGGGGCGTGGCCTTGGGACTGTATACTCGTCCCTCATCCTCTGCCCAGCTCTGCAGACCTGTGTGGTCTAGCATGGACGGACACCCCTGAAACCTTCAGAACTACAAGCCCCGCAGCAGACCTTTCTTCCTCTGAGTTGGGCTGTCGGGTGTTTGAGCCACAGCGGTGAGAATTCTGATTTAAGCAAGCAGTGCAAAGTGTTTTTCTATTAACCACAGACGCATCGCTTTGCCAGGATGACACTTGACGTTAGATGCTACACAGCTTCCTGTGTTACTGAAGGAGGGGTGCATGCGTCCACACAGGAGCACAGCGCTATCGTGAACAGAGATTCGGCCGGGATGCTTCTGTTCACACACTGATCTAACACCGCCACGCGCTCCGAGATAGCGTGACGATTATGTAAATCATGATCAGCCATTACATCAAAAAGCCCGTTTTAAACAACATATAATTGAATTATTTCTCTAACTTATAAAGTACATAACAGCCAGATTTTCGAAACTTAAAACAAAGTCTTAGTACTAAGGTAAATTGAGGGAGATTCATAAACTAATACTATAATCAGAATTCTAAAGGTAAAAAGAGACGGGAGAGGAAGCTATGTAAAAAAACTGTCATGACTGATGGTAATTATGATTTGCTGGAGTAGAGCAAAATGAAAAAGCTGCTGGCTGCAGTGAAAAAAATCAAAGATAATAGAGCAGGCAGTATAAGGGGTGATTTGAGCACAGCCAAAGTGAATTTGATGCTGCTTCCTCTGAAGAGTCCAAAGAGGATCGATGTAATTAGTCACCCAAATCAGAACCAGGCAGCCATAAAAATGTTTTTAATGATTTTTATTATCTCAGCTTGTAACTTCGGCCAGGTATACAACATCTCGGATTGTGAACAAAAAAGAAAATCATTTTTAGATGGAGAAAAGATAAGAAAATAGTTATTTAGCTGTGGGTATTTTGCAAGAAAATGGTATGAAGATAAAAAAGATATTTATACCACGTGAAAGATTTTTAATTAAGCAGCTATTGTGCATAGAAAACCAAATATTTCTAACAATGTCAAAGATTAATGGATTCCATGTTTGTAAAACCACAAGTAATTTTCTATAGCTTTAGATGAGTTTTACAATATAAAATATGCTACTCAATACCATGGGTATATTTTTATCTCAAAAGACTTCCAAATTTATGAAAAAAAAAGTTGTCAGTTCACTGCCTAAGGGGGGAAAAACTGAACTCATAGCATAGATACTTTAGAATCTTTTGCATCTGTTAAGAAAGAATCTTGGCTAGGTTTAAAAACAAAAAGCTCCTACAATGCCAGAGAGTTCTCATGCTACGTTGGGTCAAAAATCCAGATTTAGCAAATTTTTTAAAATAAGAGGCTGGTTTATCTCTTAGTGCTTCATTGTACTGTCTGATAGTAATCTGTAGTCACTTTTCTAAAGTACCGCATATGAGCCAGGCGTGGTGGTGCATGCTTGTAATCCCAGCATTCGGGAGGCTGAGACTGGAGGATCCGGGTTCAAGGCCAGCCTCAGCTACCTCGTGAGGCACTCCGCAACTTAGTGAGACCCTGTTTCAAAATAAAGAATAAAAAAATAGGGCTGGGGGTGTAGCTCGGAGGTAGAATGTCCCTGAGTTCAATCCCCAGTACCGAAAAAAATATATATAAAAATAAAAAAAATAAAAAAATAAAGTGCCGCATATGAAAACTGTCATGGATATTATGTCAGTCAGCTTCGCATGGCTGTAACAAAATACCTGAGATAATAAACTTTAAAAAAGGAAAGGTTTATTTGGCTCATGGTTTGGGAGGTTTTGGTCCATGGCCGGTTGGCCCCTACTGCTTTGGAGGTGTGTGTTTAGGGGGGCAGTGCATCATGGTGGGAGCACATCGTGGAGAAGCCGCTCCCTCTTGGCCACCAGGAAGTGACACCAAGAAACAGGAGGAGGTGGGGGTCACAATATCCCCCCCAAGGCACGATCCCAGGGACCAGAAAACTTCCCAGGAAGCTCCACCTCTTAATCCCAATAACATCATCAGCTGGGAATCAAGCCTTTCACACATGGGCCTTTGTGGGACATTTATCCAAACCACAGCAGATATTGTTGTTGAAATTGTGCAGTACATACATATACATGCTATAAATTACTGCCAGCTCATAGAACTGCTGAAAGCAACAAAAAACCATGAACTCAATGATCATGTGTTCTTTGCCAATGATCTCTGGATGGGTCATTGGCAAAAGATTCACTGCATGGTGAGCTCCAATTCAAGAATGCCTGTCATATACTCAAGGGGCGGGGGGAGGCAGTGTAATTTATGGTTTTCACAAATATCATACTATCTATGAACAAGCTAAGTCTGAAGCTTTGAGATTTAAGAAAAAACTTATTTGTGACCTAGCCAGACAGGCAAGAGAATTTGTATCAAAACTGATACTTTTCATAATGCAAGTGAAAAAGAATGCTTTTATAAATTTTTTGAGCTTGAAGCAGTATACAGAAGATTTTTACTAAAATCAAAAGCATATGTAGAGGCTGAGACAGGAGGATTGCAGGTTTGAGGTCAGCCTCTGAAACTTAGCAAGATTCTGTTTCAAAAAAAATTTTTTAATGGCTGGGATGTGGCTTGGAGGTAGAATGTTCCTGGGTTCAATTTCCAGTAGCAAACAAAGAAAGAAGCATATATAAATCACCTCCAAAATATACAGGAAAAGATGGAAGAACATCTGGTTGGTAGTGATAAACTTAGGCTTGGATTTCAACTTTTACAATAAACTTTGAATTTGATGTTAGTCATTTGGAGTTGGCATAAGAGTGAGTGAGTTTATATAACTTGAGCGCAGATATAGCTTTCAAACTTAGGTGATTTTGTTTCAAAAACTCAAATTAATTCTTCTAAAAAAGATGAACTGGTTTTGTCAAGCTGGATACAAATAATAGAAAATGATTTGTGGCACTTGATTCAGTTCCTAGGAAACTTAAATACATCTGCAACCTGGTTATACTTTAACTATAATTTGTATGAATTCTAAATACGGACCAAATGTTTCAGATGGACATGTAGTATCTAAATTTAGATCTGATATAGCTGTAATATACATACCAAATTTCAAGATGGATTACCAAAAAAAAGAGAGAAAAATGCTTTTATATTGATTACCTATTAAATGATAACACTTGGATTAAACAAAGCAGATTATTAAAATTAATTTCACATTTTTTCTCTTTCTTAGTGTGACTACTAAGAAATCTCAAATTACATCTTATGTGACTCACAGTATATGTCTGTTGAATAGTTATCGATTCTGGCTATTTAATCTTTTCCCAAAAGCACTGCTATCATTTGAATGTTGCCTAGGAATGTAGAAACTCACACCCTAGCCGAAACCTACTAAAAGGAATCTAAATTTTAACAAAAATCCCAGGTTTACTCAAGATAAAATAATAGGAAACACATTGGTCTTTTTGCCTATGACTAGGATGAGGTGGGGGTAGGGGGAAAAAAGACAGACAAAATATACGATACAATGGTTTACAGGACATCTAGAAGCAAATGAAGGGAGCCTAGGATTGCCCCAGCTGATCACCTGGGGAGATTTATTGTCAACAACAAAAAGATCGACAAGTTAGGAACAGCCTGGAAGGCTCTGGGAGTTGAGGAGGCAGGGCTGAGGGTTTAGGGAGATCCAGGCAGCTAGGGTTTGCAAGACAGGGAACCGAAAAAGGGAGATCCACACAGAGAGGACTCCAGAGAGCTCAGCCCTCAAGTTCTCAGTGCACGGGTGTCAGCAAACAACGGCCATGACTAGGGGGAACGCAGGGACAAGATGAGCGACAGCAGTGACTGGTTCTCAGGCATGGCTGAAATGTGTGGCTGTTTCCACCGGACAGATGGAAAAACTCAGAACTTGGGTATACTGGGTACTCAGAAAGTTGTTGCCTCTGTCACAGGGAATAATTAGTTCTTGACTGAGCACTTTACAGCCCTTCCTAACATACCTGAAAAGAAAGACAACAAGGAATCAACTTTCCCCAACTAACCTGCTACCTCCCAACACAAAGCTCAGAAACATCTCCAGCACCCAAGGAGATAACACCACAGTGTCTAGCATCTAATCAAAAATTACCAAGTTGGGCTAGGAGACAGCTCAGTGGCAGAGCGCTTACCTAGCATGTGTGGGGCCCTGGGGTCAGTACTCAGCATACCAAGTAGCAAAATGACAGCTTTAAAATTAACTACATCAATAGCTACATTAAATGTAAATGCGCTAAATACTCCAATTAAAAGACTGATTTTCATATTGGCAGAAAAAGACCTAAAAGCGTACTGCACTTTAATATAAAGAAACAAACAGGCTACAAGTAAAAGGATGGAAAAAGATATGCTATGCCAACACCAATCCACAGAAAGCTGAAGTGGCTTCATGGGTATCAGATGAGGTTGATTTTAGAGCAAAAGTAGATTCAGAGCAAAAAATATCAGCTAATATAAGGAAGGTCATTTCATAATGATAATAATAAATTCAACAAAGGGACATAAAAATCCCAAACATTTTATTCACTTTAATACCTATCCATCAAAATACAGATACTCCTCAGCTTACAATGGAGTTGAAAGCTGATAATCCTCTCCTAAACCGAAAACAATGTAAGTCAAGATGCACTTATTAACAGACCTCACCTACGGAACATTACAGTTTAACCCGGCCTACCTTAAACACGCTCGAAACACAACTGGGCAAAATTATCTAACAGAAAGCCCATTTTGTGTGTGTGTGTGTGCAGTACTAGGGACTGAGCCCAGGGTCATTCTACCTCCAAGCTACACCCCTAGCCCTATTTTATTTTCAATTTTGAAACAAAGTCCTGCTAAGTTGCTTAGAACCTTGCTGAGTTGCTGAGGCTGGCCTCCATCCTGCCATCCTCCTGTCTCAGCCTCCCAAGTACTGGGATGACAGACGTGAGCCACCATATCTGGCACACAAATCCTATTTTACAACAAAGCATTGACTAGCTCACGTACACACACAGATAGGCATTTTGTAGACATGATGGAGTGGGACGAGAAAACACAGAACCCAACATCCCCAAATGCTAGCTAGCAACACGGCATTCTGTGGAGGTCAGTCGTCTCCCCTCATGAGCCTCAACAATCCCAGCAAGGGTAAGGAAGGCCAGTCCCTCCAGCGGCAAAACACCCACATCCCACTCTTCATTTTGACTGCTGCCAAGTCCTGAGGCCTCACTCAGCGGAGCTGATCCTCTTCCTTCCAGCCGTCAGCGAAGAGCTGAGCTCTATTTGTGGTGGTGACCGATGCTCTTCCAGCAACTGCCACCTTGAATCTCCTCGTGGATTAACAAAGAAAAGAAGCTAGATGGCTTTATCATCAAGTTTTAAATGATGGCAAATATCAGGTCAGAAATAACCACAACTATTTTAAGGTTTTCGAAGAAGCGCACTGGGAAATTGCTATCACTTGTTATTGGCTAAATCAAACCAAAAGTGGAAAAACAAAACAACAACCAAAAAATGGGGCTAGGAGACAGAAAGCCTGGGTTCTAGGCTGGATCCTAACACTCGTTTGCTTGCTAATCACGACTAGAATGCTTTCTTCTCCTCATCTATAAAAGAAAGATATGAAGGCGTGTTCTGTTCATCTTATAAGGGAGATGATTGTGAAGCCACAGGCATCCGTAAGTGCCACCTGTTGCCATTTTGAATCCCTGTGGTCACTGCGTCTCCTATTTATCAAAGGGGTAACTAAATTTTCCAGCTGGCATGTTCTCCTTTTGAGATGTGAACTTTCCATATTGTGTCAGCAAGCACAAGTTTTTAAAATGCAAAACTTTCCTAAATTACTACAGAACAGGTTTCTCTACAAGTAGTAAGGAAGTGTAGTATCAAGAAAAAGTTCAAGTACTTTATCCAAGATCATATCACAAACCCTGGAAGGTAAGAAATTTTGGCTTAACACTGAACCGAACTTTCCCTAAAAATACTAGCTAGAAGATTAAGAAAATGGTGGCAACATTTCACCCCAATAAAGCTGTCCAAAGAAAAAGAAAGAAAACAGAGGTAGTGATCATTTTCCAGGTTTTATGAGCTAGAATTTTTTTTTCCACATCAGCACCAAACCTGCCTTTGGAGGATGCATGCACAGAATCAATCAATCAATCTCTCTCTCTCTCTCTCTCTCTCTCTCTCTCTCTCTCACACACACACACACACACACACACACACACACACACACACAGTCGTGTTTGTACTATGAGTTGGGTTCAGATCTGGGACAATAAACATCTTTAGCTAAAAGCACGCAGATACTTGAATCCCAGACTCCAAAGTCAGCTTGAGGGCACTAAAATCTCCAGCCGCAATTTGACAAGTTTTTCATTTTTTACTGCATTTTGCACTGGCCTGCAATTCTGGAATCCCCTTGTAACCAGTGCACTGGATAGTACGTGTGGCCTCAGAGTACAAGGATCTCCATGGAATTATCCCAGTGCCCATGAAACACGTGATTTTGACCAGTCACTTTCCCTCTGCGGCCTGGATATTGCTAATCTGTAAAATGGAAACACTACAACCTCCTTCATATGGTGACTGTGGCGAAGTGATGCTAGGTACCCCAAAATAGCTAGGAGAGGCCTCTGCACTTAAAGTGCTCAATAAATATCAATTTGAATAAGCATTCCAAATTGATTAGATTGATTGATTGATTGATTGATTGACTGATTTGGGTACTGGGGATTGAACCCAGGAGAAATCTTACTCTAAGCAATAACCCCAATCCTTCAGCCCTCTTTATTTTTTCTAATTTTGAAACAGAGCTCCACTAAGTTGCTGAGCGTCTCACTAAGTTACTAAGGCCGGCCTCAAACCTGCAATCCTCCTGTCTCAGCCACCCAAGTTCTGGGATTACAGGCGTGCGCCACTGTGTCCACCTAAGCATCTCAAATTTAAACTGTAATTTCAAAATACATTTGAAAAGCAAGTCATTTTCAGAGTACTTTAACTGAAATTTTCAGTCTTCCCTGTTAAGAAAGCATTACTGTTAGCAAGAGATGTTTGTCCTACCAGACTGTAAACAATGTTTCAGGAAAGAGGAGGAGGAGGAGGAGAGACAGACGGAGGAGGAGGGGGCATGATGGAAGACAGGAATGCAGAGGGGAAGAAGAAAATCATCTCCAGGGAGAAAGATCCTCTCATACCTACTCTTCATCTTTTAAACTATCGTAACTCCACTACCTATACCACGATTTTAAATCCTACATCCACCTCCGCTGGGTGACAGTAAGGAATTGAGCAACCCTAAGTACAATAGAGGCCACTCTGCCGGCTTCACAGCTCATTACCTCTCCCCAGCACTCTCTAGGGGCTCAAACAATGGGAAAACCACTTGGAAACTAGGAAAAGATGAGACAGAAAAGCCATTGTTGGGTAAACTATAAGCAAGCCATGTGAATTTGGCAACCAACAAGAATAAAAAACAACTTGGAGAAAACGGTTGGGTAGCGGTTATGTAAACTGAGCAGGGAAGCAGGCAAAGCCAACTGCCAGCTCAAATGGGGAAGGGGGGATGCAGCCGGGGAACCCCGGGTTTGGAGCTGGTGACCTATGGCTGGGCTCGTGAATGCTGCTGGTGCCAGTCAGACAGAGCACGCCACTCTCTGAACTAGAGCCAGCATCTGTGCTCACACCACAGGTGAGGAGGGGATTCCCATAAGAAGCCTGTGCTTTTCCTTAAGGCTCATCTTTTTTTTGGGAGGGGGGTGTTGTTTTTGTTTTTGCTTTGGGAAGCTTAGCTACAAAAGATGGAACCAATTTTCACATGGAAAAAAAAATAGTGTTTTCATTGTTATAACTAGTATTTTTCTCCAGCACTGTGAGAATCAAGTATTGGGGGGGGGGGGAAGCCACGTGATGAAAGTTTTTAGTTTTTTAAAAAAATGATGAGGAAGTCTTGTTATTTTTTTTTTTTTAACGCAGATGTTAGGTTTACATAAATAATCAACCAAAACATTTTCCCAGCCATACAATTTTCTTGTCAAGCATATAATATGTTTTTCTTTTTCCTGGAAATTCAGTGTCAGTAAATATATATACATATATACTTATATGCGCAATTTCCAAGTCTTCGATGAAATTCATTTTTAGGAACTGGATAGGAGCTATCTAACATTACTTGAGAGAAGCTCTAAGTTTGAGCTCAGGGTCTAGCACTTCTTGCAGGAATGTAAGTCCTTAGCCTTATCTTCAAAGCTTTTGGACCTAAAAACAGACAGACTACAAAACTTGTAATCTCTACATAAGAGCACGTTGGCTTCCAAATGTTTGGCTGTGGGATTTCCTCAGGCAGACCCCACAATCAAGGGCAGGGGTCTGGCTGTCTTCCTACTTCGGTTCGGTTAGCATTCTCAACCTGGAAACCAAACGCCGGACACACAAAAGTGAGAGGAAGGGTTTTTTTGCCCATGGGTCTGGGGATCCAGTGAGACCAGCTTCCAAGCAGGAGCCACGTTTCTGGGGTCTTCCATGCAGCCCGGCGGGAGCGGAGCACAGGGGCCAGGGAGACAGGCACACTGTCCAGCCCGGGGATCCGCCCCAGCAGCCAAGTCCTGCCTCCACCATCCTGCCTTCTCCACGGTAGCCGGAGGCCTGGGGCCCACTCTGAGTCCAAACTCTAAGATACTAGCACCCTACCAAGAGCCACATCTGACACAGGACAGAGTCCAAGTCGCTTCTTGGTCCCCAGGGTAACTCAGACTGCTGGTGTCCTCACAAGACCTTTCTAGAAGGCAGGATCCATCTTCCTTCTGAGTCTCCTTTTGCTCCAAAGAGCCAGGGCTCTCCTCCAGTGTGGCCAGTCAGTATTCCTCACATCCAGCCCAGGTGCTATGGGCAACTGAGAGCCTTGCCGTCCTTAGAAAAGGCAGCAAAGGAGCCGGGTGTGGTGGTGCACGCCTGTAATCCTAAAACTTGGGAGGCTGAGACAGGAAGATCGCAGATTTGAGGCCAGCCTCAGCAACTCAGTGAGACCCTCAGCAACTTAGCGAGACTCTGTTTCAAAATAAAACATAAAATAGGGCTGGCGGTGTGGCTCAGAGGTAGAATGTCCCTGGGTTCAATCCCTAGTGCCCCTAGGGACTAGGTTCGGAAGGCCCGAGCAGGTGTGCACAGATGTGTGGCTCAGAGAAGGGCTCTCGGGAGAGCGGCCCCTAAGGAGGAAATTCCCGGCGCTTCAGCGAGCCCCAGAGAGAACTGCTCTCCTCACGCAAGCACAGCTGAGGACCTGGCGGCCATGAGCTGTGACACACAGCACCCCGGAAAGAGGCAGACAGTCATGGGGCCACGGCCTCTCCTGGTGACGGTGAGGGGGGCAGCCAGTTTCCCTGATACTCAGCTGAGGGAAAGGGAAGTCTCTTTAGAAACATGGCTGCCAGAATACAGACTAAAATGCAGAATCACAGACTGAGAGGGGCCCTTCTGTCTCCTCCGCGCCGCGGCAGGGCTGGTTCAATCGCCGCTGCAGACAGCTCCAGGGCCTGCCTCTCTTTTCACGACTGTGTCAGTCAAAACGTTCTGCTGCTGTCACAAAACACCTCAGAACATCAGAGAAGGCAAGCCTTCTTGCGGCTCACGGGTGTGGAGGCTCCGGCCATGGTCTCTTGTCCCACTGGCTCTGGGTCTGTGAGGAGGCGGCACTTCCAGACAGGACAGGTGGGAAGCAAAGGGGGAGGGGCCAGGGTCCCAATGTCCCCTGCACGGGCACCTCCCCCGGGACCCAGTGTCCTCCCAGGAAGCCCCACCTCCTGAAGCTCCCACAGCCCCCGAGGGCCAGGCCCATAGCCAGGGCTTTAGCATATGCCTTTGGCAGACACTTAAGATGCAAATACAATGTGCTCTGAACAGTCACACACAGGGAGGGAGGGAGTCAAAGGGGCCAAGAACACCTAGAACATTCTGATACAGCCTCTCTTTTATTGCAGAAGGCTCGTGACCTTGGATCTGAATTCTAAACCCAGACTCTACCGCTTGCCTTCCGTCCGTGGAGACACTTAACCTATGAAGGTTTCCACTCCTAAGACGATGCTGACCAAGAGGCACAGGGCCAACCCTCCCACGTGGCCTGGTAAACAGGACACAGGCTTCCAGGAGCAGCAGCTCCGCCAGCCCTCCCCTCCTGTCTGCACAGCACCTGGGCCGATGGAGCAAGCTCTGCCGGGGCAGGACTCACTCTACCATGGCCTCAACACCCAGAACCTACACACGCACATACACTGCTAGTCCTAGCCTATGGTTTTTTGTTTGTTTGTGGGTTTTTTTGGTTTTTTGGGGGGGTTTTTTTTGGTTTTTTTTGTTTTTTTTTTTTGGTGGTGGTATTGGAAATTGAACCCAGGGGCATTCTACCTCCAAGCTATATCCCGAACCCTATTTTTATTTTTATTTTGAAACAGGGTCTCACTAGATTGATGAGAGTCTCACTGCTTGCTGAGACTTTCCTCAAACCTGCGATCCTCCTGTCTTAGTCTCCCAAGTACTGGGATTACAGGTGTGTGCCACCACACTTGGCCTCTATTTTTATGTTTTATTTTGAAACAGGGTCTCACTAAGTTGCTGAGGCTGGCCTTGAACCTGCAATCTTCCTGTCTCAGCCTTCCAAGTACTGGGCGTGTGCCACCACACCAGCTCCCAGTATGGTCTTAATAGGACAAAGATTTGTGACTCACACACAACCCGGACTGGCCACAAAGTATAAGCTCCTTCCCAAGATCCTCCAGAAATATCATTTGAAAAGGAAAAAAGGCAGAAAGAACTACATGCGTGTACAAAAATGTAATGATGAATCCCGCTATTATATATAATCATAACGCACCAATGAAAAACTTGTCACAAAAGGAGCCCACACTAATTCTGCCTTGTGTGTATACAATTCCCACTTGCAAAGGAAAAGTTATCCAAAAGAAGCTCACATTTCCGTTCCTTGCAGGTACTGCTTCATGAAAGAAAAGCCACAAATCCATTTCAAGTAATCTTCCCCAAAGTTTAGGTCTTTAAATGACCTGACCTGGCCAGTTTCCAGATGAATGTTTCCAAGTTTCTATTCCAAGGAGCCATTTGGAAAAGCAAAAGTTCCCTTGTAATGAAAACTCTCGTGGAGTGTCTAAGGTAACTCTTACGCTCAACTATGACGGGGACCGAATGGAACTGCCCCAGGACGCAGGCAGAAGGGTTTGCGACTCGCTTGTTGAAAACATGGAGGAAAAAAAAAAAAGATGAAGAAAGGAGGGAGGAAGGGCAGAACAGCCCAGGAAGCAGCAAAGCTGGGATTCAGGCGGCCCAGGGAAACACCACAGGGGCAATCAGCGAGGCGGTCGGTGTGGCGAGGGACGATTACCTGGACTCAGGCGCAGGGGGCGGTGGGTGAGCAAGGAAACACCAGACAGATGGCGCGAAGGGAGGGCGCCCCAGCAGATGCCTCCTCAAGGCGCCTGAAACCTTAGACGGGGAGGTGGCCGGTGGCAGCAAGGGAGCAGGGACAGGAGGGGCGGGGTGTCACGGAGGAGACAAAGCCTCCCAGAAGCAGGAGAAGGCGCCCACGTTGGGGGCAGGGAGGGGGCGATCAGGGGTGTTTAGGGAGCAAGACTGGGGCTACACAGGAGCACCAGAGAAACCCTAGGGCAAACAAGGGGCCCTCGGAGGCTGCACCCCAGAGCCCGTCACCTTCTCCCTCCCCTGGGGAAATAAATAACCTCTAAGGAGCAGGATGCTGAGGGGAGGACGCGGTCACCATTACCAGGGTGACCTGGCTCATTTGCCAACAGTCCTTCAGCCAAAAGGACAAGGCAGGTTGACTTTGACCTTCCACCTGTATGTGACACCATCAAGAATTCTGTCCATCCCAGCTGGGAGAGGTGGCCCATGCCTGTAATCCTGGTACTTGGGAGCTGAGACAGAAGGGTAGCAAGCTCAAGGCCAGCCTCTGCAATTTAGCAAGACTTTCAGCTACTTAGTGAGACCCTGTTTCAAAATTAAAAAAAAAAAAAAAAAAAGCCGGGCGTGGGGCGCACACTTGTAATCCCAGTACTTGGAGACTGACACAGGAGGATCCAGGTTTGAGGCCAGACTCAGCTACTTAGTGAGGCCCTCCGTAACTTAGTGAGACCCTGTTTCAAAATGAAGAATAAGAAATATGGCTGGGGGTGGAGCTCAGAGGTAGAATGCCCCTGGGTTCAATCCCCAGTACCGAAAAAAAAAGAAAAGAGAATTCTGTAACATTCCAAACCATGAAATAGGATGCTATAAATGTAAAGTCATCTCTAAAAGGAACTGGGCTGGTAGAGAAAGGATAATGGGTCTGACAGCCATGTTGGGTCTCTGCGTGTGCGTAGGTGTATACACACGTGTGTGCAACAGAAAGAAGGGATGCACGTGTTAGATCAAAGTTGTGCGTTTGCGAGATAAGACTTAGGAACATAACATAAGGGAACGATTGCAACAGGCAGAGAAGTGTAATAAAAACGAGATTTATCCTGGGGAAAGTGCCCACTGGAAAACTGGTCTCCTGCAGTTAGGGCAAATACATGAAGCATCAGAAGCAAGTGACTGATTAAACCTGTTCTTCTGTATACACTGGCCTTCCTAGGACTCAGACTGAGGAGAGTGCTGAATTCTGAATCAGGGGATGTTAGTTCTAGTCCTAGCCCAGGCCTGGTTAGCAAAGCAGCTTTCTCTTCTGCAACATGGAAACCCCTGGTGATCAGCCCTAAGAAGCTAATGGGAGTCTCAGAGGAAACCTTCTTGAGAGTCCCAAGTAAAAACCAACAGAAAACTGAGCATGGGCTGCTGAGACAGGAGGATCCCAGGTTCGAGGCCAGCCTTGGCAACTTAGTGGAACATTGTTTCAAAGTAAAAAATAGAAAGGGCTAGGGGTATAGCCTGCAGGTAGACCGCCTGGGTTCAATCCCCAATACCATTTTTAAAAAAAGTCACTGTAAAACTCTATGACTGTGCACAGGGATGGAGTAAAAGAGACACGGGTGTGTAAAGGAGCCCAGAAGGGGATTAAAGGGCTGAGAACTGTGGGTTCACCTCAGCAGCTATGAGTCAGGGGATCTGAAGCAACAGAAGTTTCCAGAACAAGGGTCCCCAAGAATCTGATGAGACTGAAAGTCAGAGGGTTGTATACACGTCCTGGGGTTATGGCTTAAGTTATAACCTCTTCTAGAACGAAGGAGATTGAGGCCGACTAAATCCCAATAGGGGACTGCGACTTATTCCCTGCCTCCTGGACGGCCGTTCAGTCACACTTTACAGTAACGTGGAAGGCCAAACGTGGCCGGCTGCAGGGCAGGAGCCGGGAGCACGAGGGCTCAGGCGAGACGGGGTCTCCACATGCACACAAGGCCGCCTCTTTTAAGAACAGGCACTTGAATTTGGGTGCGCCACACAATGCCTCTATTATCTTGCTGTACAGACTCTTCCTGATTGTTACTGGCATGTCAACCTGCTAAACTCTGGCTTTACTTGAGCTGACACCATTGCGACACTCTCCTGAACACAGAGGCGCCCCAAGGCCGTCCTCTGCTAGTCTCCCAGCTCTGCATTTGTTGACGGTCTGCAGTTTCCAAACTATCCCAAGCTTCAACCTCGACCTGGCCAAATTAAACCAAATGGACAAATCAGCTCGCACAAAGGCAAACTTCTTGGAAATTCAAGTTTTCCCACTGAAAAACTAAGAGGCCTGAGCACAGTCCCTTCCAGCCCAGACAAAGGCAAAATAACTTAAAATCTGAACACACAAAAGTACAGTCTGGAGGCATGTTCTAACTTTTATGTATTTCATGCAATAGAAGAATGCATATAGTGAACACTGATTCATAGGGCAGCTTAAAAAACAATTTCAATCCACTCCTTTGTTAATTAATGACATATAAAAGCTGACTGGGTTTTAAGTATAGAAAAAAACATACATGCTGAGCACCAGTGAGCTTGTGCGCGCGCGCGCACACACACACACACACACAGACATTAACTTGAAATAATATTACTTCTGACATGTCCTTTCACATCTTCTCCCCTGAGAGGCCCTATCTAGAATAACAGGGACAGAACAGAAACATACACGGCTGTTTGCAATGGCTACAGTTTAACAAAGGCCCCTGGGTTTTTACCTTCCTTGGTTACTGAACCAAAGCAGCAAATGTCAGTACAGTTGCCCCAACAGCTGGCAGCTTCTCTCCCATCTGAGAAGAACTTGCAGAACAGCTGGGAATGCAAGATGCCTTTGAACACGCGGCTGTGTGCTCCAAAATAACACTGCCCGTTCATCTTCCCTACAAAGGAAGCGACAGCCCAGAGCCGGTCTGGCGCATGCCCGGCGGCTGCCCCTGTCTTCGAGGTGGGAGGGAAACAGGCAGCTCTAGGTGGAGCGCCATGCGTGCTAGGGGATCCTGCTCCTAACCCCGTGCGCGCTGCCAGTTGTCGACACGTGCACAGATCCTTTTCCTAGTGTGGGATCGAAAGGTGCAGTCCAGACCCGAATGCAAAACCTGCACGACGGTGCCCCTCTCTGCCTCCCATCCGTGCAATACATAAAAAGATAACGGGTGCCAAAGTGTCCCATCGACCCTTTCGTGACGTGGCACCGTTTAGTGTGCTAGCCCACAGCCAATTGCCTGAAGAGGTAAAAGCAGAAAATGCAGAATATAAAATAGCAAACATGAACACCATTTCTCCACTTATACTGAAAAACTTTCAAGTGTGTTTACTTACACATGAAATTGCTACACTGTTGTTCACTTGTTTCCAGCTTAACTGACCTGTAAGTCATTATGTCACCTCCTAAAAGTCAGTTTAGCAATGTTCATGTTATACGAAGTTTACTTTGTGTGTGTGTGTGTGTGTGTGTGTGTGTGTGTGTGTGTGAGAGAGAGAGAGAGAGAGAGAGAGAGAGAGAGAGAGAGAGAGAGAGAGACTGGGGATTGAACCTAGAAGCAATCTGCCTCTGAACTACACTCTCAGGCCTATTTTTTTTTTATTTTGAAATGGGGTCTCACTAAGTTTGTGAAGCCCTCACTAAGTTGCTGAGTCTGGCCTCAAACCTGTGATCTTCCTGTCTCAGCCTCCCAAGAACTGGGATTACTGGGGTGTGCCTCCATGCCTGGCTAGTTCTCCTTCTCCTCTCTCAGCTTGGTAGCTCACCTTTAAATGGACTCCAGAAAACGTTCTACTTTCCAAGGAAATAACTCCTCTTTTCCAGAGCGGACCAGCAAATTGTACCAGAAGATGTTTCTTTTGTCAGTGCTCTGGATGGCTAATCAGAGGAGAACGCTTGCTCCCTTTTCTCCAGTGTGTTCGGTCTCCAGTTGAGTTTTTAAAGTCCTGTCACCTCGGGCATTTGGATGCTGGCTTTAAATTTTAAAGGAAAAGGAAATGGCTGGGAGGCTGGCCACAAAATTACAGTGGGAAACCCAGAAGGATAGCCCTACGGTCCCAGCACCCCTTGTAAATTCCTTGAGCAACTGGACAAAATTTTCCATCACTACTAACCTCTTCCTCTGCCCTCAACTTGCTAACAAAGAAGACAACTCCTTAGGAGCACCGCACTGCAGTAGTGACTAAGCGCAGTGGGCTCCAAGCAGCTCTCTCTGGATGAACAATGGGAGGGAAAGGGGCGTCTGCTCTGAAACATCACTGTTAGTAGTTAGCTTGTCTTGAACAGCTACTGCTTGGGAGACACTGAGCTAAGAAGTTATGCAGACTAATTTAATCCTCAAACTTGAATCATGGGCACTATTATTATCCCTGTTTTAAAGGAAGAAAGTGAAGCTCAGAGAAGCTTAGCCACTGCCCAAGGCTGCACAGCAATAAATGGTGGAGGAGTGAGCATTGGAGCCCAGCCACCCTGACTGCAGAGGGTTGGCCCTGCTCCACCCGCCTGACCATCCCCACAAATGGCATGAAACCAGGATATTCTGCGTCCCAGGCTGCCATCCAGAGTTCAAACCTCTTTCTTTAAGGCAACAGGATAAAGTCATAGTCTTCAATCCGGCTGTAACTTCTCCGTCAGTGAGCCTGGAGCTCTGCAGAATTCCTGAGCCCGGGCCCACCTGCCTAAGGAGATGGCCCCCAGAGCAGAGAACAGCCCTGCCTGACTCTGGAATTGTCATATAACTCCAAAGGCTTCTAGAAGAAGGCTTTGTTCTTTTCATATAGCCTACAAGCTTTGAATAAAAGTTGGTTTGGTTGGAGGTGCCGGCTCTAAGTGAAGCCAGCAATAGGTAGGGTCAATGAAACGTAACGCCTAACACTCAGACCTGAACCTGGACCTACAACGTAGGGCCAGCAATCTGTAAAAAGCTCTTCAGGAACAGTCCTTGCCAAAGAAACTTGGACAAACAAACAATCCTCTTTGGAGCTGGGAGCTGGGCTCTGGGACCTGTTCACTTTTTTTTTTTTTTTTTTTTTTTTTTTTTTTTTTTTTTTTTTTTTTTTTTTTTTGCATTGCTGGGGGCTGAACCCAGGGTTGCTCTACCACTGATCTCTATTCCAGCTCTTCCTGTTATTTATCTTGAGATAGAGTGATGCTAAGTTGCCCACGCTGGCCTCAAACTCGCAGTCCTCCTGCCTGGGCCTCCCTAGTAGCTGGGATTACAGGTCTGCACCATCAAGCGTCTCTGTTAACTCTTTAGGCCTCAGCTTTCTCTTCTGTAAATCAGAAATAACCTCCCCTGGGGAGGCTGCCATACTTAAAAGAGGAATGTGAAGATCTGTCCAAGGAGTGTAGATTTTCTCCTGTATTAGACAGTCCTCAAAGCCGGTTCCTGCCCTCTCTTTACGACAGAGGCGGGGCTGGAGAGATAAGACTTGAAAAGGTGGATGGCATCCAGTTGACTTCTGAGGATTTAGGATTCACACCAGCAGAAAGCTGCGGCCTCTTTGGCGGTCCTTCCTCTCTCTTCCGCCCAGGTCCTGAGCAACCTGGGCACCAGGAGAGCTGCCGCCCTGACTTCCATGACCGTGTCGTCTCTGTGCACGTGCTTGGGTCTGCATAAAGTTATCACAACCCACCCCGGGGGCCGGGGGGCGGGGCTGGGGTGCTGCGCACGGGTTCCTCCAATTTCCCCAGAGGCCTCTCTCGGCCCTTGGAACTTGCAATTACAAAAGCACTGTCAGACTTGGAGAAGCTCTGGCCCGCCTTCGCCAGAAGCGCTTAACTCCGCACCTGACCCACATAAGTGGCGGGGTGAGCCTCCCCGCCCCCCCCCCCCCCCCCGGCCTCTCCTCGCAGTAATGCAATTACCGCCCGCTGGAGGTGCCGGGGGCTGCGAGCTGTCACCGGGGACCAAGCCACGCCCCGCGGGAGCCGCCGGCGCGCAGACTCGCCGGGGTGGCGGGGTCCACACCCCAGCGGGTCCCGGGGAGGGGGCGCGGGCGCCCCTGCAGCTCTCGCCGCAGCGCGTCTCCGCGAGGGAGGAAGCGGGAGGTCGCAGCTGGAAGCCCGGGCGTCCCCGCCCTCCTCGGCGTAACGGGCGGCCGGAGAACTTCCCGAAACTCGGCGCTCGCGATCCCGGGACGGAAGTGGGGGGGAGCGCCGCCCGCGCCTTTGTTAGGCTCGGGGACCCCGCGGGCCGCCCGCAGCACCCGCGCCCGCGCCCTCCCGCCGCCGCCCGGCCCCGGCTCGCCCCCGCGCCCGCGCAGAGCCTGAGCCGCCCGGCGTGCACGGCCCGCGCCCCGCCTCCCGCCCGCCCGCGCGATCCTCACCTCCCGGCGCCCGGCTCCCGGCTCCGCACCCCCGGGGCCGCCCGCCGCTCCGCACCCCCGCGGCTCGGCCCCCACTCCGCCGCCGGTCCCGGCGGGAGGGCGCGGGCGCTCACCTGGACACTCGCGCGTCTCCCCGCCGCGCCGCGAGCTGGCGCCCCCTGCCGGGCCACCGTGCAACGCGGGGACGCCGCCTCCCGGGGCACACGCGGCGCCCTCCGGCCCCGTCCCGTCCGGTCCCCGACTCGCCCCGGGAGTGTCCGGAGGGAAGGCGACGGCCGCGCGGTGCCAGCGCACGGGGAGCGAGCCGCTCCGCGCCCCAAGACTAACTCTGTGCCCCGCGCCCCCAAGTTACAGGAGCGCCGGGCAGTCCTGGAGCGCGGCCCCGGGGAGGCCGGGGCGGTCGGGGGCGGTCGGGGAGGCCGGGGGCGGTCGGGGAGGCCGGGGGCGGTCGGGGAGGCCGGGGCGCTCGGGTCGCTGTCCGGGAGGAACGGGGGCGCTCGGGGGCGGCTCGCCCGGCGGGCAGTGGCCGCGCTGACTTCCAGCAGGTGAGCTTCCCGGCCGCCCGCGGGTCCCGAGTGCAATTCCGGCGGGGACCGGGCGGCAAGCACAGGGCGTCTCGGCGCGGCCCTCCGGACCCCACTCACCGCGTCTGCGCGCCCCCGCCGGCCGGCCACCGCGCCGAGGTCCCCGCTCCGGCGGCGCTCCCCCGGGCCCCGATCGCCCTGCCTCCGCGGGACGGAGCTGGGCAGGCCGAGCCGGCGCCTCCCTCGCCGAGAGCCAGCCGCGAGTGCCGGCGGGCGGGCGCCGGGGTTAACTGCGGCCCCGGTGCGTAGCCGGCTCTGAGTGGCTCGGAGGGCGCGCCAGGCCGGCGGGGCCCCAGCGACCCACCCCCTGGGCGCGCTCCCGCCGGGCCGGGCAGGGCCGGGGACGCGCCCCGCGCACGCGCTGGGCTCCGGGACTCGGGAGTCGGGACCGGCTCTGCCCCGCCGCCAGCGCCGCCGCGGGAGCCCCAGGGCGCCGCTCACCTGCGCGTCCCGCCGCCGCGTCCGGAGCCGGAGCTTCAGCGCCGCCTGGCAACGCGAGCGAACGTCCAGGGTCGCGCTCGGGCCGGTTGCCCGGGAGACCGCCCCGCGCCCCCGCCACTGTGAGACTCGCTCCACGAGCCCGCACCTGGCCACGCCGGCGCCCCCTCCCTGGAACCCTCAGCACCCACCTGCGCCCTTCCCGGATTCCCTCCATCCGAGGGGGCCGGGGAACGGGTCTGCTCGCAGATCCCCAGGTAGATGCTGAGGCCGGCGTGGAAATTAGGGACTGGGATCTGCTAAAGCGCGCCAGGCGCGGCGGAGCGGTCGATACATTGTGTTACTTGCCTGTCGCGGCGGGCAGATGGTTTGCGCTTCATGGCCCCATCCCTACTTCATTTCCTCTGAGCGTTAGACTGTCTGTTTTTCCTCCTGAGTGTGTACTAAGCTTACGCAGACCAGCCCCTGTCAGAAATAAGGAAAATAAGTGTGTTGGTTTGCTAAGGTTGTCATAACAAAAAACACAGACCTCGGAGCCTAAGCACAAACTCATTTCCTCACAGTCCCGGGGGCTGGAAGTCGAAGATGGAGGTGTGGGCAGGTCCCTTTCTCTCTCCTGGGTTTGCAGGTGTACGGGTCCTTGTACAGGCGCCGGACAGATTGGACCAGGGCCCACCCATAGGACCTCAGTCTGCCTTATGCACCTCTTTAAAGACCGGATTCCAAGCAGGGCACTGTAATCCCAGTACTTGGGAGGCTGAGACAGGAGGATCCCGGGTTCAAGGCCAGTTTCAGCAACTTAGGGAGACCCTGTTTCAAAATTTTAAAAAGTAAAATAAAATAAAAAGGCCTGGAGGCGTAGCTTGGAGGTCAAAGGTCCCTGGAGATCAATCCTCTGTACCAAAATAGAAAAAAAAAATTGTTTTTAATGAAAATAAAAGGGGATGGGAGTATAGTGGAGTGGTAGAACGCCCTGGGTTCAATCTCCAGTTACCACACACACACACACACACACACACACACACACACACACACACACACGGCCTGATCTCCCAGTATGGTCACATCCTGAGGCTGGAGGTTAAACACTTTCTGGGGAGGACATAGTTCACTCTAACTGCAAGCCTCACTGCTCCTAAGATGCCAGAACAGGAACTGAGCTGCTGCCTTTCGGACCCTTCTCCGTCCCTGTGCCCCCCACCCGGGCTGCCCCGTGGACTGTCACACACAGAGAGGTGGCAGAACTGGCAGCTGGAAGGACGAGAACCTGGTAAAGGAGCAGGCCTGTCAGCTCGTGGTCCTTGTGTGAACCAGCAAGTATTTTAGAACTGGCTCCTTTTCCTTTGCTAATGACTAAGTCCAGAATCGCTCTAAACCTTCGAGGTCTGTTTGTTTATTCGGGGTACTGGGATTGAATCCAAGGGCATTCCACCTCTGAGCTATACCCCCCAGCCTTCTTTATTTTTCTAGTTCAAAGTTGCTGAAAGCCCAATTAAGTTCTTGTGACTGACCTCGAACCTGCGATCCTCCTGTCTCAGCCTCCCAAGTACTGGTATTCTAAGTGTGCACCACCACGCAGGCTTCATTCTGCTTTTGCCCAGCTGTGCCCTCTGCCTAGTACCAGTGCCTTCTGCATTGGGCTTTGGCAGGAGAGGGACTGGATTGAATAAATACATTAAAGACCTCATTTCTCTTGCAGTCTGTGAGCGATCTGACGGCCCTGAAGGGGCAGACAAGGAAGGAAGGGAGAGAGGGAGGGAGGGAAAGGAAGGGAGGGAGAAAGGAGGGAAAATGGATGGATGGATAGGGGTGGTTTGTGCTGATTCTATGCTAACAAAAGGAGTCTAAAAAATATCACTAATTTCTCTTAATTCGGGGCCTTTCCAAGGCCTTATCACAAGTACTTTGCTGGAAATAGTAAAGTACTTACTTTGAATCTTTCTGTGTGACTCCATCCACCCTTGACTCTTCTGAGAGCAAGCCAGGCCTCTCCCAAGCTCTGGATCCAAGGCTGTGAGATCACCTTGCACACTGCAAGCTCCGCACGCCCATCACCGGGCTGTCTCCTCATCTGAGTGAGTGGCACAAGCTCACCCTGGCAGCGCCTCCTGGGAACCTGGGAGTCGTCCCAGACTTGGGGAAGCCCAGCCCTTTGCACACGCCCAGCTTCAGGCCACTTGCTGGGCATCCTCAGTGCGGGGGGGGGGGCCTTCTCCACACCCACCACCATGGCCTCCATCCACACCCTTTGCGCTGCCTCTCTGGGTTGGGACACCAGGCTCCCCGCAGCCCCTGCTCCAGCTGGCATCCTCCAGGCCACATCCTCAGTGACCCTCCCAAACAGACACCTGGTGACCCCGCTGCCCTTCTTAAACCTCTCAACGGGTCCCTCAGTTCTTTGGGAGAATGTTCAGTGCCCCGGCCCATCTGGCTGCAGCCCGGCCTGTACCCTTCTCTCTGGCACTTCCGCAGGGCCTGCTCTCATGCCTGGCACAGGCTTGCTCCGGACCTTCTTGGTCTAGGGAGGAGGTTTCTGTCCAGTTCTGGCCTCCTCCAGGAGTTACGTGCCGGGAGGCCTGCTCACCCCTTTCTGGGTTATGGTCCCCTCTGGGCTCCCGCGTGGCTCTCAGTCGTGACCCTCAGAACCTTGGACTGCAACCACTGGTGACTTCTTTGTGAATTCCTGGAGGACAAGGACCAACAAGTGTGTGTGTGTGTGTGTGTGTGTGTGTGTGTGTGTAGTTATAGATGTATAAAATGTTCAATGTATATATAAAATGTTATTACATATAAAATATTAATATATTGTATACCATTTGCTTTAAGGAATGAAGGGATTCTTAGAAATTCAGAGAATTTGGAGCTGGGTGTGGCTCAGAAGTAGAGTGCCCCTGTGTTCAATCTCCAGTACTGCCCCCCCATACACACACACATACATATACACAAAATTCAGAGGATTTGGTCAAACTTAGCATTTGCTTGCAAATACCTTAGCTGAAGCAATCTTCACTTCTTTAATATTTTGTGAACATCCTCCCTTCAGTCACCTTCTGGTTGAATTACAGGCCCCTCTTTTAGAAATCCTAATGAGCTTTTGTGACTCCTAAATATTCAGAATCCCATAATCAGAGTTTTTCAAATTGCTTGTCTTCAAATCAGCTTTGTGGGTAAAAGCTTCTTTTCTTAATGAAACAGAATTAGAAGTATAAAGATTAAATGATACTCTTACATACTCTTATGTAAGAGTATTGTTTTATGAAATGTCTATTTCAGTTCTGTATATTTGTGAGGGGCGTGTGTGTGTGCGTGTGTGTGTGTGTGCGTGTGTGTATAGGGTTTCATGTTCTCAGATGTATTCATTTCTGTGAGTGTATCATGGTGAAAAACTCAGAGCGACACGGTCTTATGCAGTGCTGGAACTGGGCTCACCAGAGAAAGAAAATTTGCGGATGGGAGAGGGGTGCAGTTAAACAGAGAACATTTTCTGGAAAGAGACAGCCTGAGCCAGTCTTTGAATCAAAGAATTGGCAGAGTAGAGAGTGAAGAGAGCCAGAGTGCTCCCTCTGCAAACAGTAGGTGCCCTGTAAATGCTTCTGCGGACTGGAGGTGGGTGCAAATGTGCGAGACGGGGTGGGAAATCCTGTTGGCTGGAACCTGTTGGGAGCAAGAAAAAATGAGATCAGTGATATGGAGAAGGGGCGGGTGCTCTGGTCTCCAGCCAGAGAGAGAGAGAGAGAGACAGAGAGAGAGAGAGAGAGAGGAGAGAGAGAGAGAGAGACAGAGACAGAGACAGAGAGACAGAGAGAGAGACAGAGAGAGAGAGAGAGAGAGAGAGAGAGAGA
>PVLC010012021.1:27414-45590 GCA_004027655.1 Graphiurus murinus | reverse complement strand
TCCCAGGAGGGGCGGAGCAGTGTGAGCGCAGAGACCAGGATGTACATGGAGATGGAAGGGCTGGAAGGAGCACCAAGCCCGCCCGAGTGGATTATGATAGCACTGCCCACCACGGCCGGCCACCACGCCACACATACTCCGGGGAGCTGAAAGTCAGGGCATAGCCGTCCTCTTGGCCTGCAGCCTAGTAGGGAAGGCTGGCGGGCCAAGGGCCGGGGAGGTAAGAGCAGGGAGCAGAGGGCTGGCAGGGCCCAGAAGAGAAGCTGCCATTCCAGGCTTAGGGGCTAGAGAAGAAGATTCCTGAAGGAAACCTAAAGTTGTACCTAAAAGATGAACAGGAGCAGAGCACAGTGGTGCACGCCTGCAGTCCCAGCACTTGGGAAGCTGCAGCCAGAGAATTGTTGAGTCTGGGATTTGGAGGCCAGCCTAGGTAATATAACTAGACCCTATCTCAAAGAAGAAAAAAAAAAAAGATGAGTTTGCCAGACAAAGCGGAGGAGGAGGAATGTTTAGGAAGGGGGGAGAGAAGGTGTGCATCGGGGCTGGCAGTGAGAGCATGCAGGGTCAGGGAACCTGGGGCACCCCGCAAATCACATTCACACATTCAGACTGGAGCTGAGGCCAGGCAAAGGGGTCAAGCAGAGCGCCAGCATCACAATGTCTGTTTTACAGAGAAGGAATCCAAGGCCTAGAGAAGCTGGAGAACTTGTCCAAGGCACGTAGCCAGGAGGTGGCAAAGCTGGCCTTGGAACTCAGGTCCCACTCAGAAGCCTGGGCTCTGAGGGTCTGGGCTGCGCTGCCAGACGCCTCAGAGATGTGGCAGGTCTGCGCAGCGCCAGGTCAGTGAAGACCCTGATCTGCCCTCTGATGCCACAGAGGGCATCAGGAAATCTTCCTGGAAAGGTTGATCAGATTGGGACAAGTCCTGGATTCTAGGCTAAGCAAGTTGGATTTACCCTGAAGACACTGTGAGCATAAGAAGTTAAGGACAGTAGGACCTAAGCATTCCTGAAACAAAGGTACAGGTTAAACTCCAAGAGGTCTTGAGCATCCAAAGGAATCCTCGACCTAGCCACAGTGGTACACACCTGGAATCCTGGTGCTTGAGAGGCTGAGGCAGGAAGATCATGGGTTAGAGACCAGTCTCAGCAATTTAGCAAGACTCTCAGCAACCTCATGAAATCCTTTTTCTTTTTTTTTTTTTTCTTGCTGTACTAGGGATTGAACCCAGGGGCATTCTACCTCTGAGCTACACCCCCAGCCCTATTTTTTATTCTTTATTTTGAAACAAGGTCTCACTAAGTTGCAGAGTGCCTCACTAAGTAGCTGAGGCTGGTCACGAACCTGGATCCTTAAGTCCTGTCTCAGCCTCCCAAGTACTGGGATTACAAGCAAGCGTCACCACGCCCCAAACAAAAATAAATAAAAAGGGCTGGAAGTATATCTAGGAGGTAGAATGCCCCTGGGTTCAATGCCCAGTACCCAAAATAACAAAACAAACAAAACCACAAAAAAACAAAGGAGTCTTTGTAGCCATACTATCTTCCGAAAGTTTCCCAGCAGCCAACTAGACCATTTCAGCTGACTTCTGTGTCCTCCACTTGATTTTAACCAACAGCACCCCTCTTTTCGCTAGGCTGTGCGACCACGGTGCTGGTGACAGGGGCGGGACTCGGCGAGATGGTCCTGCAGATGCTGGTTGGTTTGGTATGTGGGGGATCTGGGGTGGGGGGCGCTTGGGGAAGGCTTCTCCCACAGGTGAAAAGAGGCCGACAGTCACCTCCTGCACCCTGGCTGTCTGCATCCTGAGTCCTGCAGGGCCTGCCCTGCTGGGTTACCTGTTTTTCCTAGCCGCCTCAAAAGCTGGGCCTGGGACTGTGGGATCTAGGTACATGCACAGACATGTGGACAAGTCCAAAGCAAACACAGGCTGTGTCTGGGAGCTGGGCCAGGGGCCCATGGGAATGCTGTTTGCCCCAGACGGCGTGAGCTGCAGTCAGTCGCAGCTCTTTTTCCATCCCCCCCTGCCCCACACCCACCTCGCCCAGCCTGGCCCCGCAACACAGGGCCTTGCTCCCGCCCTGGCCAGGCGCTGGCCCTCCCAGCTTGGCTCACACGATCCATTTGTCCACCAGGGAGAAAAACAAAAACAAAGAAATGAACATCGGCTTTTTGTTTTGTTTTGTTTTGGTACTAGGGATTGAACCCAGGGGCATTCTACCTTTGAGCTACACCCCCAGCCCTATTTTATGTTTTAGTTTGAAACAGAGTCTCACTAAGTTGCAAAGGCTTGAACCCCCGATCTTCCTGTCTCTGCCTCCCAAGCACTGGGATGACAGGTATGCGCCCCCATGCCCAGCTCCAGCTTGTTCTTGAATACTGTAATGTAGACTCTATTCCTCTTTTTTGCAAAGGAGGATTCTGAAACTCAGAGAAATCTAACGGTTTGCCTTAGGTCACACTTCTAGTGTGATGACGTGGAACCTGGACGTCTCACCCCTCTTCACCCCTCCATTCTCATCTCCTCCTCTTGTTCTGCTGGGAGAAGGGGAAGAGCCGCTTCTTATGACACCCTCTGCATTGAAATGATGTGACATCTGGGATTTGCTGCCTGTAATCCAATGCAGGGACGAAGTGGCAGGTCACAGATGAAATCAGGGCTGACTAGTAAAGTTGGGGTCCATGGGAGTTCCATATGCTACTTTGACAGGTTTTAAATTTTCATAATAAAATGTTAAAAATATACATACCCTCTACAAAGTTCCAGTTAGGCTGTGGGTATAGAAACATCTCATGTGAGCCAGGCATGGTGGCACACACCTGTAATCCTAATACTTAGGAGGCTGAGATAGGAGGATCACAGGTTCAAGGCCAGTTTCAGCAATTTAGTGAGATTTGCAGCAACCTGACAAGACCTTTTTTCAAAACAAAAATGTAAAAAGAGCTAGGAGTATAACTTGAAGATTAGGATGCCCCTGGATTCAGTCCCCAGTACTACAAAAATAAATGAGAGAAAAAGAAAAAAGAAAGGAAGGAAGAAAGAAAAATACACCACATGTAGTCTGGTATGGTCACACATACCTGTAATCTCAGTACTCTGGAGGCTAAGACAGGAGGATCTCAGGTTCTAGGACAGCCTCAGCAAGTAGTGAGATTCTCAGCACCCTAGCGAGACCCTATTTCAACATAAAATATAAAAATACGGCTGGGGGTATAGCTCAGAGGTAGAATGCCCCCGAGTTCAATCCCCAGTACCACACACACACACACAAAACAACAACAACAACAAACAAAAAACACCTCATAATCTTTTGGATTGGAGTTTCAGTGATGATGTGGAGATTTCCAGAAAGTTCTAAAACCCAGAACTGAAAGACTACAGGGGGCTAGGGGGCCTGGGGGCCTCCAGATGCAGCCCTAGCCTTAGGGTGAGACTTCTGCCACCTCTAGACAGTGAAGTTGAAAAGACCAAGACTTCCCTCTCCCACGCTCCTGAGCCTGACCGAGAAGCCTCCGGGGGGTCCAGAGGCCACTTCCTCCAGCGTGCCTTCGGCCTGACGTTTCGTGGCCTGAATCTCTGTGTTTTCCCCTTGGCAGATATTCCAGGCCCAGGGCAGCTATAGCTTCCTGGTCTGTGGCGTGATCTTTGGCTGCTTGGCTTTTACCTTCTATGTCTTGCTCCTGTTTTTCCACAGGATGCACCCTGGACCCTCATCAGGTAAGGAGAGAATCCGTTTCTACACAAGGGGAGGAAAAGCAAGCAGGGGAGGGTGGGAAGAGGTTGTGATCTTGGCATGCCAGGAGTGCTCCGCTGTTCCAAGTAAAATGCAAGGAAATGTTTATTTTTCTACAGCTTCCTCTTCCCCTCTTCCTGCTTTCCCTGCAATTGTCTGCGCAGGACTCTTTAAGGCCAGGGGGAGCGGGGCACTCTGACTCATGGTCTCCATTAGCAGGGGGACGTGGATTATGAACTCGGCTTCCTGTATCCCACCAGGCCATGCAACCATGGCCAAAAATCTCTTTCCAGCCTGTCCAGGGCACTGAGAGGCAGAGTCTGCCTCCCTGGCTGGAATTTGGCCTGCCGGCCTAATTGGCCACCACCTTGCAGCTCAGGATTTGACTCTGGTCCAAAGCTCTTCTTCAAAAAGTAGTCCTTCGGGCCAGATGGCAAAGCAAAGCTCCTTTGGGTCAGAGACACCTCCTAAGAATAGTCTCCCTCCTGGAGACCCCAGGCAGGGGAGTCCCCAAGCTATTTTCATAACCCTGTGCCCTCACCCGCCCTTATGCCCAGAGCTTTCAAAGTGCCCAGCAACCATGGCTGTGCACACAGCCAGTTCTTAAGAGAAGGTACCTGGGCAGCTCTCGTCCTCCCCATAAAAAGCAGAATAATCACAAAAAGACTGGAGGTGCTGGCATAGGCCCCACTGTCCTCCCACTGGGTGGACATATATCCACCCTCTAAACACTCAGTACAAAGGCCCAAAACATCAGGGGACCCCCACACCCCCAAAACAGCACTAACCACAGCCTTGCTTCTGAGATGGCAAGTTCTGGTCCTTGTCTAGCCCAGCCTTCCACACAGAGCTTAAGACACACACTCAGTTAATATTTGATGACCAGCAAATGACTGACACTTGTGTTCCCTTTCCATGGGAGGCAAAATTAAATATGCACCCCCCACCCCAGCCCCAGACACTAGTCTCAGCCAAATGCCCCTGCCAGCAGTTTGCCAGGACTAGAGGCCTGACGGCTCACTGTGTTTCTGAAGGAGCCATGGAACTGCAGAGAGACAGCGGGGCTCGGCTGTCAGAACCAGTAACTGCTCCATCGAGTCCCTGCATGTGTGATACAGGATTGAACCCAGGAACATTCTACCTCTGCGCTACACTCCCATCCCCTTTTATTTTATATTTTGAAAGGTCTTGCTAGATTGCTGAGAGCCTTGCTATTGCTGAGGCTGGTCTTGAGCCTGCAATCCTCTGGGGTTAGCCTCCCAAGTACTGGGACCACAGGTGTGTGCCAGGATACCCAGCATGCTACCTTCCTTATTTACTATTTTTTTTTTTCCCTTTCTTTCATAGTTCCTACCCAAGACAAACCCTTTGGAATGGAGAGCTCTGAATTCTACCAGAGGTGAAACAGGGTGCAGGGGCAGGTGAGGACACGGGCCTCCCAAGTGCTGCCATGACCACACTGTGGAAGGCAGCTGAGGGTCGCCACCCAGGCCTCTCCCACCGCCTTTGCGCTCCTCGGCTCTGCAAGTTCTTGGTTGCATAGAAGAAATTAAATTGTGTCCTGGGACATGCGTCCTCCCCAGGCAACTCATTGAAGGTTACCTGGAGGTTCCAGTTCCCACTCTCCTCCCTGGTTGAGATTTGGGGAAGGCAGGAAGGCAGAAGACAGCCGTGCACGTCACTCCGTTTGTTGCTTCATGCATGGACCATACCCTGGGTTTGAGATCACTCTTAGTTGAAGTTTGAAAAAAATAGGTTGAAATTGTAAAGATTGATGATCCTTTCTCTATGTAGATAAGTGTTAAATCTAAAGCAAACCCAAGTTTTCCCCTGGCATGTTCAAAAGACTGATATGCGTTTTACTATTAGTTCCAAGTCCTGCCCAGTCCTGCAGCAGAGATGATAGTTCATCTGTATTCTAAGACATCAGGACAGGTTAAATTGTGCTCTTTGGGACATTAATTCAGTGGTATGCCCGGGCTAGCTCACACCAACTTAGAAAAAATGATTGTTAAACGTTCATTTTGAGAGCCGGGCGTAGTGACACTTGCCTGTAATCTCAGTACATGGGAGTCTGAGACAGGAGGATTGTAGATTCAAGGTCAGCCTCAGGAACTTAGCAAGTCTACCAGCAATTTAGCGAGACCTGTTTTAAAAATAAAAAATAAAAATAGAGCTGGGGGTAGAATGCCCCTGGGTTTAATCCCCAGTGCCACCAAAAAAGAATTTTTTTTTTTCATTTTGAGAACCGTTTGTTAAATGAAGCCATGATGAAAATTTAAATTAACTTATAATTAAGCAAGTTATATTAAAACAAAGGTAGTAAGTACTCAAACGTATCATTTCCTAATTTTATTCTACCGATGCTCTTAAGGCTCTTCTGTCCACGATAGGTAGATGGTGGAGTTATTTAATGGAGCACTGGAGGGCATCTCTTCAAAGCTCCATCCGAAGTGACAGAATGTTGGTAGAATGAGATCAGCCATGGTGGGAGTCTTTATACCACAGAAACTGGCAAAACCTACAAATCACAGCTTTTCCCCCTGGGGAGCCAGTTGCTAACAGTTTGCCAGTATACCACTGCTAATAATGCTAATTGGTCCAGAAATAACCTGGGAGAATGAGGTGGCTATTTTTTTCTCTACTGACAGTAACTAGCATATAAAAGATATAGAAAGCCGGGCGTGGTGACTCACACTTGTAATCCCAGCATTTGGGCGGCTGAGAATGGAGGATCCAGGTTCGCAGCCAGCCTCAGCTACTTAGTGAGGCACTCCGCAACTTAGTGAGACCCTGTTTCAAAATAAAGAAAAAATAGGACTGGGGGTGGAGCTCGAGGGTAGAATGCCCCTGGGTTCAATCCCTGGTACTGCAAAAAAATAAATACATAAATAAAAATAAAAGATATAGAAAGAGCCCTAAGAATTTTTCAAAAATATTCAAATTTTACCTCTTTAGTAGAGGGGAAATCTTTATATACCATGTCAAGGTCTTTAACAAAAAGCTGGGACTACTGAACAATTCAAGCCGCATAGTATACAGAAAGCAGTGTCTATCGAGGGTGCTGTCAAGGAGTTTTAGCTCCTAGGCAGAGCCAAGCGGGTGGTCATACCGAGAGACTGGACTCTTGAGCTCAGATGGGGCTGAGAGTGCTGAAGCTCCCGGAAGTGGTGAAATTGCTGTTACAGTCATCAGTCTGCCTGCACTTTCTTGATGTATATACAAATGTATGTGTATAAATATAAAAATTAAGTGGATCATAGTTCACAGGTACCTGTCCCAAGGGCTGTGCTCCATATGCCTGTCACTAGAAGGATTTTCCTGGATTTGTAGGTGTTGACAAATTAGCCAGCTCTGACTGCCACCAATAGCGTGGTGAGGAGAATCTGGCGAGACAGAGACCTAGAGGGAGCGCTGACCTCACTTTCTAGCTGCGTGGCCCTGGGTGGGTCACTGAGGCTCTTCCAATCTTTTTTTTTTTTTTTTTAAACCAGTAAAGTGGCATTTCTAAAAGTACCCTACCTCACAGGAATTCTGAGAGAATTAAGTGAATTTGTATAAAGCACTTGCTATATGCTCAACCCAGAAATTGCTTAATAAACATTAGCAATTTTTATTTTTAAAGCCTCCTAATAAGCAGCTTAGAAAATGTTCATATGTTTGGTACATATTTATTATAAATCAAAAAGATCCAGTTTCTTTGGAAAGCTGGTGGACTGGGGGTATAGTTTTAACTATGTCTGTAAATACTTCAAAGTTAGTCAAATTCAAATGTGCAATCTACCTATAATGACTGACCTGGACCAAGAGAAAGCAATTGTATTTTTTCTTGTGGTTTTTCAAGAAAACATCCCTTTTATACAATTTTAGAAGAAAGAATCAATGGCTATATCTAAGTTGATGATGATTAGTTTGTTAATGTAGAAAAAAAGATTAAAACAAATCTAAAAGTACCTTTCATAAAAATAAAATATTTTAAACTTAGTGTGTTATCCATTATGATTGACCCTTTTATGTAAGCTTGGAAACAAATGACCTGAAGTTCCTCTGAGACAGGTCTTTTTCATAGTATAGGTTCGTATGGCTTTTATATGTGTATATATACATATTGCACATGTGTGTATATATATAATTTGTGTGTGTGTGTGTGGTGCTGGAGAAGGAACCTAGGGCCTCACACAGGCTAGGCAAGTGCTCTACCACTGAGCCACACCCACAATCCTCATGGCTACTTTAGAAGGAAACTCAGGAGGGTTGAGAGCCCCTTTTCTCTCTGACATGTAACCGAATAAGGGGAAGACAAGAGGTTCTCACACCACACTTCAAAGTCAGTTTCAAAGCAAGTAGGGCTTTTTCCTGATCTCTTTGCTTTCCGTTTTGACATTTCAGAGTGTTTTGAGGTCATTCTGTTTCTATATTCCCTCTGCTACATGGACATGGGACTCAACCCATCAGCACACCCAATTCTCTTAAAGGAAGGTATAGTGACGTAGAGGTCGGTTACAGAGAATGTGTTTACTCATTCAAAGAGACTGACTAGAGCTGGGTGTGTTAGCACATGTCTGTAATCCCACTACTTGGGAGACTTAGGAGGATTGCAGGTTTGAGGACAACCTCAACAATTTAGGCTCTCAGCAATTTAGTGAGACCACGTTTCAAAATAAAATAGGTCTGGGGGGGGGGAGCTCAGAGGTAGAATGCCCCTGAGTTCAATCCCAGTATGAGAGAGAGAGAGAGAAAGACTCCCTAAGCACCTGCTGTGTTCAAGGCACTGATCTAGGCACAGTTACAGCAGTGAATGAAAAGTCCCTGCCTTGCAGGGATTATGCTGCAGTGGAAGATAGCAAACAAATACTGTTTCAAATCACATGCTGCAGGGTGAGGGATAATGGAGAGCCAAGAAGAAAAGTCAAGGCAGGTAGAATAGGAATAGGGAATGCCAAGATGCTCCTAAGACCTTTCTAAGAGGAACCATTTGTGCAGGGACTTCTGTGGTACACAAGAAAGCCATCCAGGTGCCTGGGAAAGATCCTCTCAGGCAGCGGACACAGCAAACACAAGGGCCTTAGACTTGAACATACTTTGTAGAATGGGAGAAGCAGGCTGGTGTGGCTTATGTGCAGTGAGGAAGGAAGACAGTGGCAGGAAGTAGGTTGAAGGGCTGGCTGGGGGCCAGACCATACAAGCCAGACTGCGAGTGTGGAAAATCTTACATGTGATATGAGATTACTGAGAGAGTTGTGAGTAGTCAAGTGACACCGTCTAATATACGTGTTCAAGAGCCGGGCGTGGTGGCACACGCTTGTAATCCCAGTACTTTGGAGGCTGAGACAGGAGGATCGCAGGTTAAAGGACAGCCTCAGCAATTAGACTCTCATCAACCTAATGAGACCCTGTTTCAAAATAAAATAAAATAAAACAGGGATGGGGGTGCAGCTCAGAGGTAAACTGCCCCTGAGTTCAATCCTCAGTACCATACACACACAAAAAAAGATGATATACATATTTGAAAGTATCACTGGGTATAGTGGGGTGCGGTGGCACAAGCCTGTAATCTCAGTACTTGGGAAGCTAAGACAGAAGGATTACAGGTTCAATGATGAGCTTAGCAAGATTCTCAGCAACCTAGTGAGTCTGTTTCAAATAAAAAACTTTAAAAAGGGGGCCGGGGTGCCCTGGTGTAGCTCAGAAATGGTTCAGTCCCCAGTACCACCAAAACAAAACAGTATCACTGGTTGTTACCTGGAGAAAAGCTGGGAAGTGAGCACGCAGTTGGGAAGACCAGCTCAGGTACAACCGCTAGAGTATGCAGGAGATGATGGTAGCTGGCCTGAGATGGTAGCAGGGGAAGTGGTGAACCTGACTGGATTCAAACTATGTTTTGAAGGCTCAACTGATAGAACTTGCTGATGGATTGAGTGTAGGGTGAGAAAGATGGGAGTGAAGATAACCCCAAGGCCTGGGGCCCGAGTAACTGGGTATATAATTAGGTCATAGAACATTGGGAGGCCCCGGAGCACCATGAGTTTTTTTGCACTTGATCCTGTTCCATCCAGCTATCTTGGATGTCAAGAAGACTGTTGGATAAAGCTATCCAGAGCTTGAAAGAAAAGTCAAGGCTAAAGATAGAAACCTTGTGATCACACACTATAATATAAAGTGTTCAGAGCCAGGGGACTGAATGAGACCAGCTACAGAGCAAATGGAGGGAGAGATCAGAGGATCAGATTGAGCCCTGGGGTTCTTCAATATGTTCATAGAAGTTTAGAGATCAGATCCAGCAGAGCAAATGAGAGAAGCCGGAGGTTGGTGGAAGTTCAGGAGAAAATGTGGTTTCTTGGAAGGTATGTGAAGACTATCTCCAAGGAGGATCGAGGAACCAGGACTGAACATTGACCCCTGGGCGGGTGATGCAGATGGGACCTTGATTAGGCCACGTGTTTACAACACCAGTGCTTGCCACTTGACCTGCACAGCCGTTTGCGGTCTTACTTCCTGGCTCATTCTTCAGTATACATTGCTGTCTTCCTTTAGAGTTCCTCCAGATGAAGTCACCTTCATAGATTCCTTCAGGCACTCGGTGTACTAGCGTCCGTGCAGTGCTTTGTTACTGATAAGCAACATGAAATCTTAAAACTTACTGGCTATCTCCCACCTGAAAAGGCCTACCCTGGAAAGAAGCAGTGTCAGTGTACCAGTGGGTCACTAGATGCATCTGTAAGACACCTGAGAGTGCTTGCAAACTAAGTATGCCTCTCAACAGAGGAAGTGTCAACAGTCGGAAAGGTTAGAAAATAAATGGTGACTTAAACAGGCTTTAAACAGAAGGGTTCAAAGCTTCTGATATTCTAAATGCATTTTGAATCTCAAAGAACTGAAGACTTCACTTCTCAAACTTATTTGCGCTCATGGGACTTCTGGGTAACACATTTTAAGAATGGTGCTTTAGGAGAATTCAGCAATCCCCACAAGAGGGTACCACCCAACTGTGAGGCTGACCCTGCAGACGGACTGGCCACCCGAAGCAACACCTCAGCAGGGTCAGCAATCCGTCACTCTGCTGTGCTCCAGTTAGTTTCATCTAGAGATCTTTTTCCACCTATTAATCCCACTTTCCCCTGTGTGCATTATTTCAACCCAGTTCAGAAAAGGCGTAATTTCACTTGTTCATTTAATGTACAGGTACGAGTTTGTACCTCCAAAACCATACAAAGGAGCCGGGCATGATGGATTACAGGTCTGATACCAGCCTCAACAATTTAGTGAGACCCTCAGTGACAGTGAAACCCTGTTTCTAAATAAAAAATAAAGTAAGGCTGGGGGTGTAACTCAGAGGTAAAATGCCCCTGGCACCAAAAACAAAAATAAAAATGAAACAGTGCTATAAAGGAAATAAGCAAAAATTGCTCCTTTTAAAGGCTACAATAAAAGCATCTGATTAAAACCTCTTTTAAAATGTAAATAAATTTAGCAGGGCATGGTGGTGTGTGCTTGCAATCCCAGGACTTGGGAGGCCGAGACAGGAGGATCAGGGGTTCAATGACAGCCTCAGCAATATAGCAAGATTCTCAGTAACTAGTGACACACTGTTTCAAAACAAAAAATAAAAAAGGTCTGGCGATGTAGCTCAGAGGTAGAATCTTCAGTACTCCCCTCCCCCCAAAAAAAGGTTAATAAATTTAAAAAGAGATTTCACATGGTGAATAGTTTTTCTAGTCAATCAGTTCTCTTTTAATTCCTTTTATGCCAACAATCATTTTATAATTTCCCCTCTTCACTGCCTCTCCAAACCTATGCCATATATATATATATATGTATGTATGTATATATGTAATTTTTAGATATAATACTATATATATAATTTTATTTTTTGAAACAAGGTCTCACTAAGTTCCTGAGGCTGGATTCAAACCTGTGATCCTCCTGCCTCAGACTCCCAAGTACTAGGATTACAAGTATATGGTACCACATCCAGCTGCCTTTAAATATTTTAATGTAGATTCATATCAAATAGCAAAAAACTAGGTTTAATGATAACCACTGGGGCCAGGTGTGGTGGTGCACGCTTGTAATCCCAGTACTTGGGAGGCTGAGACAGGAGGATCACAGGTTCACAGCCAGCCTCAGCTACTTAATGAGGTCCTCAGCAACTTAGGCCCTGTTTCAAAATAAAGAATAAAAAATAGGGCTGGGGCTGTAGCTCGGAGGTAGAATGCCCCTGGGTTCAATCCCCAGTAAAAACACACACACACACACACACACACACACACACACACACACACACACACACTAACCAATGGGAAAACTGAATTCTTTCCTTACCACACTGCTAGCATGGATGAAAATATAATACAATGCACAAAGATGACCTAAGAGGCTGTGAAAGAAGGAGACTGAATCAATCCAGAAAATCATTTTGTTAAAAATGTTTATTTAAAAAAATACAATTGTCCATATCTAATTGCACATATATCTGTTAACATATCTGTATAATTTTGAACTTCTAGTAAATTTGCTACAGTGCTTTCTTAAAGCCAGCTTGCATTACACAAAGCAAATTCCTCTGTCAGTTCTTACATAAAATAGTTTTTTAAAAATGTATCATTTTTCTTAAAAGACACTTAACACCATTATAGAATTTAACAAAATTTTTGCATAAAATGTGGGAAGTGATAGAAAAACTAATCATCTGGTTGGTAATTCTGTGCAATCTCTTACCTCTGGAGTATCAATAGACTTTTAAAAGCAGCATATTACAAAGCCCTCGAAGTGCTAGCATATCCTTTCCTCACCTACTTAAACACTGTATAAAGTTTCTTTGCCACAGAGACAAAATTCTAGACTCTAGCTACAATCACCCTAATCAACCTTTTAAAAAACAATATCCCTTTGTTCTCCAACAGGTAAGTCTGACTGCTTAGCTAGGTGACACTGCAGTTTCTGTCCAGCTGTTATCAATTAGAGAATTTTCATAACCATGAGCAGTCACCACTTCAATTGCCTTCTTGAGAAAAATAAAAGGGTTTGGAAAAAAGGTAATTTTAGTACTTTGAAGGCCTTCCCTAATGTAAATTAAATTGAAACAAATTAAGACAAGTTATTAAGTACACCTTAACAATTATTCATTCTGCTGGGTAGGTATACACTTGTACTGTATCTAAATAACTATTTATACAAAGTGGTGGATACTAGATATTATGAGATATAGGTTTCAATAAAACAAACAAAGGGGGAATAAAAAGGAAGTTACTCTCTTCAGTTGAGCTGAGCACTTTGACAAGTACTTATTTAGCACATGTTCCAAACTGAGACCTGCACAGAAACAACGCCTCTCCCGTGTTAATGCTGGTGGAGACGCACAGCAATAGTTCCATGACAGATGAATGCTGATTCTGGATTACAGATTAGCTGAAGGAAAATCAAGAGTTTGTTATTTAACATCATTTAATTTTTAAGTGATACCCATACTTTATAGTCCACAAACTGCCAGTTTCATTGTGGTCAAACCACCTAGGGCATGGAATTTAAAATACTCTAATCTAGCCAGGTGTGGTGGCGCACACTTATAATCCCAGTACTTGAGAAGCTGAGACAGGAGGATCACAGGTTTGAAACCAGCCTCTGCAACTTAGTGAGACCCTGTTTCAAAATAAAGAATAAAAATAGGGCTGCAGTGTAGCTCAGAGGTGGAATGCCCGGGGGCTCAATCCCCAGTACCACAAAAAAATAAAATAAAAAATAATCTAACTTATGGCTGTTCCCATTGATGATACTTCATTCTTAGCAGTCTCTTAGGAGCTTCTTCAAAGAAGATCCAGTAGGGTCCACTGAAAAGTATTAATTTGTTCTTGAAAATGCACAGTTAAGCCACATGAGATGGTGCATGTCTATAGTCCCAGCTATTTAAGAGGCTGAGGCAGGAGGATCATTTGAGGCCAGGAGTTTGAGGTCAGCCTGGGCAACACAGTCAGACTCAGGCTCAAAAGAAAAGCAAAGTTATACACTTAAAAAGAAAAAAAAAAAAGCCAATTTGATTATCTGTTGAATAAGGGTATAATTCTAAGAAATTCACTTTAATCAAAAATTGTATTTGCCTCCAACCAAAGCTAACCAGTAGCAAAATGAATAGACTGAGTTTCATATTTAATCTTCCCTACACACACAAAAAATCAGACTGCTGGAAGGCAAAAGTGAATAAACAGATACTATGATTAGAAAAGATGCAGAGCCAAACTGAATAAATAAGCCTCCAGCAATCAAAAGTTAATTGTATTAATTTCTTTTCTATCTTTACATATATGCATCATAGTTAATTTTGCTAATACTGAACAGGGAAGTTCATAAAACATGCTACTCTACCACATAAACGATGAATGTACATACAAAGGCCATTGGTAATACTGCCCAAAATACAAACAACAAAAATGAAATGTCTCAGAAGGGACTAAATCCTCTACATAACAAACAATAAGAAACAATGATCAAACAGAGGAAAAAAAACAAAAAACCTTATAATTGGCTACTTTTCAAATGTAAGTGTAATCAGCTGCACATCTTTTCAAATCATAAAATGTCTACAAATCACAATATTAAAAGCTTGAAAATTATTTTAAAACATCCTATCAAAAGATCATACTTTACAGAGCCCAGAGGAATAGCAGGTAATCCATTTATCCCTTCTCCAAACATTCTTAAGTTCCCAAAAATATAAATGAGAAATAAGCCTTACTTCCCTGACCCTTAATATCCTGAAGCTGAAATTAAACAAAATAATCATTAAGGTACTTCCAGTTATCAGTTATTAAAAACAAAACAGTGCTAATAATGGTGCTAAGAAAGTGCCAAGTGATTTAATACCAGCATATGGCATTCCCAGCCTTTAACTCAGGCCGACTCAATGATTCTACTGGCTAAGACTCTGGGCTAGCCACAGGGAACCCCACCCCTACCCCACCCCATCCAGAAGATCCAGGGCCTGTCTGCACAGCTCCTAATCACTTGGAAGGGACGAGAACCAGAGTGGGCCTTCATGAGATAGGAAAGAGGGCAAAGCTAAGAGACCACTCAGCCCAGACACCCTCCTCTGCCGCTTCTGCTAATGCTGCATACGTACAGTTTAAAAGGCAAAGCAAGCCACAAAGCCAGAAGTCCTCTACTCTTACATCAACCCATGGCAAAATCTCTGTATTTTAGAAATACTGCTGCTAGGCGTGGTGGCGCATGCTTCTAATCCCAGCATTTGGGAGGCTGAGACCGAGGATCCGGGTTCGAGGCCAGCCTCAGCTGCTTAGTGAGGCACTCCGCAACTTAGTGAGACCCGGTTTCAAAATAAAGAATAAAAAATAGGGCTGGGGGTATAGCTCGGAGGTAGAGTGCCCCTGAGTTCAATCCCCAGTACCGAAAAAAAAAAAAAAAAATAGAAATACTGTTTCTAGTATAAACCTTTTCTGAGAGACATACAACCCAATCTAATAAAGATTTTACAAAAAAGCAAACTCAAAATGTAGAAATTTTAAGAAAGGGCATCTTATTTGTTCAGTAATACATAAACATAATTTAAGATGACTTTGTTTCGAGTATGTCATATTTAAGTGCTGTATTTCTAAATTGTTGGCAAGCAATTAGTCTTTAAGGCCTATATGTATTGAAACTGAAATGTGCAAGGCATTAATCTTTAAAAAGTGGCAACTACAAAGTGCCTTTTTTTTTTTTTTTAAGTTTTAATATAAAATAGGCTAAGACTCATCTTGGTCTAAAGGATAAACATGAGCCAAGGATGGCGGCACATGTCTATAATCCCTGTACTTGGGAGGCTGAGACAGGAGGATCACAGGTTCGAGGACAGTCTCAGCAAGTAGTGAGACTCTCATCAACCTAGTGAGACCCTGCTTCCAAATAAGAAATAATATCGGGCTGGGGTATAGTTCAAAGGCAGAATGCCTCTGGGTTCAATTCCCAGTACCACCAAAAAAAAAAAAAAAAGATAAAAGATAAACATATATGTTCCCTGTGAAAGATGTATACACATACTCTGTCAATACATCAGTATATATACACACATATATGTACTTGGCCAATAAATCAGAATGATTTTGAAGTATTCTAGTCTCCCAATTAAATATTTCAAAGTAAAGTTTTAAACCTCATAAAATTCCCTGATTTGTATTACACTTAAAAGATTAGCATTCAAGAGACTTACTATATGCCCCTCATGAATTTCCTTAAGAGGCTTTTTAAAAATTATGTGGGGCTGGGGAGGAGCTCAGTGGCAGAGTGTTTGCCTAGTATGTACAAGGCCCTGGGTTCCACCCCCAGCACCACAAGACAAAATAAAATAAATGTTAATGACAGCTTGAATTTCCTGGTTTCTGTAAAAAGCTTAAAGTCAACATTTCCCCTCACACAAACCACAATGGGTTCCCATCTTTCACAATGGCTAAGTATGAATGGCAGCGCCCTCAAAATGGCTACTTTCTGGCAGGCTATCCCTGTGTCACACTTTGTTTCAGAAAAGAAGGTTGAAGAAACTGACAGCTTCAGCTGAGCACCTGTAGGACACTTATAAATACCACGCCAGTGTACCTCTCGGATCTGATATGTTTATAGGTCAAAACACAACTTTGATAGTAACAGGCTCCACCAAGTATAAAAAGTGAAATCAAACACCTTCTTTTCTAACACACCTCTCTCCCAAGAATTCTAGACTCTAAGATTAAAACTTCACATTCAGTAAGCAGAGTTCTGATGATGTAAGAAGAGTAACAGGGTACCCCATTTCAAGCAATGCCAGCACTGAAAACAAAAACATGTATCTGTTGATCCCAGGCCTAGAAGATAATTAACAAAATACTTCCATAGAACTCATTCATATCCATAGCCATACCACCCTGAATGCACCGATCAGGTCAGCTAAGCAGGGTCTGGCCTGGCTAGTACTTGGATGAGAAGAACCCATTCTCTGTCCAGAGAACCTGCTGAAAGAAGACGATTATGGTTGATCTTCACTTCATTTACACTACTGTGGATTGAACACTTAATCACTCAATTCTATGTTAGAAATTATATGTCCTATCATACCCTCAGGTAACAGACTACATTCACAGGTAGTCTTTTAACTTTCCTGTTGGTTTAGTGATTCATTTAGAGCTACAAGTTTCTGCTGAAAGACCTGCCTCATAACCATACTTGTTTCCACACCTAAGAAGGTCTATTCTAGATTTCTGGCATGGGTAAATAAAAGATACAGTAAATAAAGTGGTAGAACAGACCCATCATGTAAAGTACTCCTTCAGATGCTGAAATGTCACAATTTTAAAAAAAAAATTAAAAACTTACTAATATAGCAAGAAAGTAGAAGTTGTTATATATTTTAGCTTAAAGAAACTTCAAATAATTCTGAGTTTGTTGGTAAAATATAACAGAAGACCAAAAGAAGTTTGTAAGCAGATTAGTAAAATAAAAAATAGTCATATAGGTCAAAGAGACAACAAAAATCATATGAATCATATGCATGGAGCTCTGGAAAACATTTGGTAATGGGTTGTAATTTGGCAACTTATGAAAAAGAATTAATGTGAAATTTCAGAGGTTGATAACAAGCTCTCCAGAAAAATTGCAAACCTCTTCTAGGATTTTCCCACATATCACAGGAAAATCACACATATTTCTTTTCAAGCCTCAACAGAGAAGCAATACCCTGAGTCAGTGATCTTAGTAGACTTGTGCTTACAGGTCACAAGACCTTGGACTGGGCCACAGGAGGAACACATTAGAACTGCTACTCAACATTTACTCTTTGTGCCATCCTTCATCTCTATTTTGGTGTATGTTTTATAGTACACGTTACTTTGGTACAGTTGTATATAACTTAAGTGAGCTTTTAATAGGGAAAGTTTCTGTGTTCAAAAACATACTGATCAGGTGCATGTTCAAAAAGGCTAGAGACTGCTTTTCTAAAATACCACTGAGTGCCTCTAAAGGCACTTAAATCACTAGAAACAAAGTCACCTTTCAGAATTTTGGAATCATAACAGAGATTCTGAGGGCAGGATGAAACAATGCTGTTGGACGGTGTGGTACAGGCCACTGTGAATGGGACCGCAGTAATATCATTAACAGCATGGAGTCACAGCTCCAGAATTCCAAGCCTCTAAACCTCCGATTCATTAAGAGCCAGTCCTGCCATCTTGGATCTCTTGCATAGTATGTAAATCTTCAAGGAATTTTCCAGTTTAAAAAAAAAAATCCAAGCCGGGCGTGGTGGCGCACGCTTGTAATCCCAGCATTCGGGAGGCTGAGACCAGAGGATCCGGGTTCGCGGCCAGCCTCAGCTACCTAGTGAGGCACTCCGCAACTTAGTGAGACTCGGTTTCAAAATAAAGAATAAAAAATAGGGCTGGGGGTATAGCTCGGAGGTAGAATGCCCCTGAGTTCAATCCCCAG
>PVLC010012021.1:0-27314 GCA_004027655.1 Graphiurus murinus | reverse complement strand
CCAGCACCCTCTATAGGCTCATGGGCTTCCTTCCCCACCAAAACATGAAGAAAAAAAAAATAATATGTGGGAGGAAAATTAAGCCTATATTTTAACTATAAAAACCTTAAGGATAATCTTTTGAGGGCCTCTAGATTCTTCAATTAGGTATAAATATTTTTGAAAAAGAAAATTTCTACTTTTGTTCAAACACAAAATATATCATGAGAAATACAACATCACAAAAGCACTGTGACAAACTGTTTAAAAAAATAAGATTACCAAAATCAGACATGAGATTTTAATTTTGTATTCTTAAAAATCAGCATATGAATAAGAAAAAATAAGACATTATTGTATAACTTCTATGAAAACACACCCAGGGTGGAGTGGTTTGCTGGCACTGCCTCCAAGGCAACTGTGGATACCCCTTTCTCAACTTCATGGTGGTGGCTTGAAATCAGCCACAGAGGGAGTAATGTACATCATGCAAACAGGCAAAGTCTACAAATGCAGGGCTTCCCCCCACCACCTCAGAGAACCTGGTTGTAAATGTTTTCCAGCACATGACTAAATGGACAGGAAGGAGATAGAGCAGAAAAAAAGCTATCACAGAAGATGTCCCATAACTCTATGCAGCCTGCTCCTCTCCTTTAACTTTGGGCTTCCCCACCGGCAATCATCCCAGCAAAATGACTAGTGATGAGTACCAGCTGAGCTCCCAAATGCAATTCTCTCCAGCGAATACAGATCGTAAGTGGTATGTCACCTTTTGAAGCTAAGAATTCTATGGATAGTCAAAAGAACATGAAGCTGAGACTTTTCCAGGATGGAGGTAGTCTACAAATAGAACTGTCTGCCTCACACACTTGCTAAGGTTGTAAACTCTGATTTAAAATAGGACACACACATTCACACACACTCATGCACCCGTGCGCTTCCCCAAATTAGTTGATCTCAAAGAGAAAGCAGATCGCCGTCTATCTCCTAAGGCTTCATACCTCTTAGAGGCTTCAGCTATATAAATTTCAGTAAAGAGGCCTCAACACTAACACCGCTTCCTAGGAAGTTGCTCTGAGTTTTAATGGTGCCCTTGGTTCCAAGGCACCTCTGTGCTGAGACAGTAAATTACCAAATATATCATCTGTGAAAACAAACCAATGGCTTTTCTCCTTTAATTCAAAAAGATAAAATACCTTTATGTTTTCAGAATTTAAAACATCTACTTAAACCCACCATCAACATTTACTTACAGTACAAAACTTTAACCTAATAAAACCATCCCAAAGAACTGCTGAGGGATCTAATTTCAAAGAGGCATGCAAAGTAAATAATTTATTATGGGAAGAAAGTCTAATGTGTTTGTTCCCATCATTATTGACTTCTACCTTTCAACACTACTACCACACATCTCAAAAACAGAACTTTCAGCTGATAACCACAAATGAACAGGTCTCCAATGCTGCAAATCTAAAGGCAGCTCACTAAGTATTTTCCCTCCCTTCTACTGAACAGAGGTCTTATGCAGGACCTTTTCTACACTGTAGTTAAATGAAACTTAAAGCAAACTTTGTGCATCTGGATGGTGAGGTGTATCCTCATCATTTTGAGCCCTCAAGGCCTTACTCCCATATTCCACTTAGTTTTTGTGATTCAATTATAGGATTGCAAGACCAGTTAAATGGGCACAGTGGTGGTAGCAGCACACACTTTAGTCCTGGGCTTTAAAGACAAATTTTTCAAAAGATTCCACGGTGATATGGTATGATTCAGTCTGAAGGATCAACATTATCTGTCTGCACCTGGCACTGATTACCATATGGTAATATGTTATAAACCTAGTAATACAGAGATAAAGGCCTATATCTCTTACTAATATAAACAATCCAAGTCTTATGTATGAGCATTGCCAAATAAAATCTGTTCTTCTCTAATTAATAAAACTGAAAGAAATAAGCACATCTTTATCTCACTACTGAAGAGAAGGCTCACTTTGCATTCCACCTTCCTAACTGTATCTTAACACTGTCATAACTCCTAATGATCTTTGATTTAAAAGGAAAGATGCTAAATATACAGCAGAAATGGGGTACAACAGACAGAAAAGAGAAAGAGTCCTTTACTCTGGCTACCTTCTAACTGGGGAAAGTCCCACATGTTGTTTCAAGGCAATCAAACCTTTTACTTAGAGATACTTCCAATTTTCAAAACCAAGTCCAGCTCCCTAAAAGTTCTCAATTACCTTGTATTCCATGTGTATAGAACTGCACTACTCAGAGAGCAGACATTTCTGTGCTGGATGTGTAAACCCCAGAATGACAAATCTTATGCTGAAACAGACTAGCTCCATGCCCTGTTGACAGGTTCAGACAAGACCATGCATATGGCTAAGAGACCCACCCAAAATAAACATAAACAAGATGCCTTTCTGTGGAGTTGCTTACACATGTTACAGTTCACAGCAAACGTGATCTCCCCAATAGTACTGCTCCAACCTCACTTTACATGAACACTTCTTTCTCCCATTGCTTATGAACAGATCACTTTTAGTCATTCAACAAAGCATACTTAGTCCTAAACATACGGCCAACTTCATTTAACTAGTATTTCTTTAAGTAGACTCTCAGCATACTTTTTTTCCTGGCAAATGGGTCCCAATAACCAGGAGGAATAGCTTTGTTTTTAAATAATTCTTGCAAGGCACAGCTGCTAAACCCAACCGAGAATTACTTTAGCACAAAGCTCAAAATATAAAAAGAAAAAATAAAGGAAAAAAAGAGAGAGAGAGAGGGAGGGAGGGAGGGAGAGGGGGAGATGGAGTTTGGACTCCAATTAAGGCATTTTTACATACAGTCCGACTTGAGTCCTACTCAAAGGAAATCATAAAAAGGTGTTTCAATGGGAACTGACAAAAATCACAACTATATATTGTCAGCATTCTACCAATTCTCGTTGCAAATGCGATCATGCTGAACACCTGTTTCTTTGTTCCTCGGTTCTCTGATTCTACAAGTGCATAGGTTATGTCTTCTGCAGGTCTGGGGAAAACGGGCCAGGAGTAGAAGGTCCATCCAGGCCAGAAAGAGTGAATGGCCCATGACTGTTCAACACAGAAGGAAACTAAAAAAGAAAATAAAACACATTATCACCCTATTACTCAATCCTGACTTTTACTTTCTGTCCCTAATATATTCCCTAAGGCAGAACACCATGACCTTCTGCAGTGGCTCACAAGGAAAAGGCAGTAACTGTTTATCATGGGAGAATATAAGATCGTAATAATAAAAAACTTTTTTTTTTCCATGGTACTGGGGATGGACCCCTGGGGCATTCTACTTCCAAGCTATATCCCCAGCCAGCCCTTTTTTTGTTTGTTTGTTAATTTGTTTTTTTTTTTTCGGTACTGGGGATTGAACTCAGGGGCATTCTACCTCCAAGCTACACCCCCAGCCCTATTTTTTATTCTATAGTTTGAAACCGGGTCTCGCTAAGTTGCAGAGTGCCTCACTAGGTAGCTGAGGCTGGTCTCGAACCCGGATCCTCCGGTCTCAGCCTCTCGAATGCTGGGATTACAAGCGTGCGCCACCACGCTCAGCTTGTTTGTTAATTTGGAAACAGGGTCTCACTAAGTTGCGGAGAGCTTCTCACTAAGTTGCTAAGGCTGGTTTCAAACCTGCAATCCTCCTGTCTCAACCTCCTAAGTACTGGGACTAGCTAGGTGTGGTGGCACACGTGTGTAATCCTAGTACTTGGGAGGCTGAGACAGAAGGATCGCAGATTCAAGAACAGACTCAGTAAATAGTAAGAATCTCATCAGCCTAGCAAGACTCTGTTTCTAAATAAAAATAAAATAGGACTGGGGGTTTAGCTGAGAGGTAGAATGTCCCAGGGCTCAATCCCTAGTGCCACAAAAAAAGAGAAAAAACAAGTACTGGGATTACAGGTGTGTGCCACTACGCCCAGCTTAAAAACTTTTAAAAAATTGTTTATCCTAATATATTAAATATAACTCTCTGCACCCTACCTCAATGGAACAGAAACAAAGAACAAACCTTTACTTTCCATCATATCCTAAGATACACAGGTTAACATTTAATCTCAAAGGAAGATTTTAGAAAGTTTAGTAAATGATAATATATACTAGAGTGTTATTATATCATAAAGCAAATCATGAACCCTCAAAAAGAGGTCTAGAAGCCCAGTGTGGTGATGCATGCCTGTAATCCTAGTACTTGGGAGGATGAGACAGGAAGATCACAGGTTTGCAGACAGCCTCCACAACTTAGCAAGACCCTCAGCAATCTAGCAAGACCATGTTAAAAAATAAAATAGGACTGGGAGTGTAGCTCAGAGGTATAATGCCCCTGGGTTCAATCCCCAGTACCCCCCCCCCCAAAAAAAGAAGAGTTTGCTCTTCTTCTGAAACCACGTACATAGGGAGATTACACTACAGGAGCACTATGACTTCAGATCACTCTATCACTCAATTATCTGCTGAAGAGAGGCAAAGAAAAAAAAAAAAAAAAAGAGCTGGGCATGGTGGCACACACTTGTAATCCCAGGACCTGGTAGGCTGAGGCAGGAGGATCGCAGGTTCGAGGACAACCTCAGCAAGTAGTGAGACTCTCATCAACCTAGTAAGACCGTTTCACAATAAAAATAAAAAAAGGGCTGAGGATGTAGCTTGGAGGCAGAATGTCCCTGGGTTCAGTCCCCAGTACCCCCCCCCCAAAAAAGAAAAATATAAAAATGAAATATGGAGCCGGCATGGTAGCGCATGCCTGTAATCCCAGTACTTGGGAGGATGAGACAGAAGGATTGCAGGTTTGAGGCCAGCCTCCAAAACCGTGAGACCCTGTTTCAAAATAAAAACTAAAAAGGGCTAGGGATGTAGCTTGAAGATAGAATACCCGGTTTAATCCTCAGTATCACAAAATATACAAATAAATAAATAGAAATATGGAAAATTATTAATACTTGTCCTAATCAATAAATGGAGTTTTTACAATAACAGAAAAGGAGAGGGATAAGGAATAGGTCAGTGGTGGAGCTCCTACTTTTCTGCTTAGCATGCCCAAGATTCTATCCCCAACACTGAAAGAAAAAAAGGAAACAAAGGATTTTTTTTTTAGGTGCTAGGGATGGAACCCAGGGCCTCCACTATGCTAAGCACTACCACTGAACTACACTACAGCCCCTGAGATTTTTGTCTTCTTTTCCTTACCATTTCATTTCTATTTTTTGCGTGTGGTACTGGGAATGAAACCCAGGGGCATTCTACCTCCAATCAGGTACACCCCCAGCTCTACTTTATTCTTTTACTTTGAAACAGAATCTCACTAAGTGGTAGAAGGCCTCACTAAGTTGCTAAGGCTGGTCTCATACCTGTGATCCTCCTGTCTCAGGCTCCCAAGTACTGGGATTACAAGCATGCACCACCATGCCCAGCCCATTTCAGTGCAAAAGCCGTACACACTCAGTAGACACCCAACTTTGAATTTTAATCTTTTCCCAGGCAAGTGATATACAGTATGATATTCTTGTCATGCTGGGTGGCAACAGACAGACACAGCTGCTAGTCAACCATTTGTTCACAAGGGAAACCAATGGATACTCTACTGCATACTGTGTTGCAAAGAGATAATGTTCAGTAGGTCAGGTGTATCAAATGCATTTTCTTTCTTTTTTTTTCCCTGTAGTATTGGGGATTGAAGCCGGGGCCTCACACATGCTAGGCAAGGACTCTTCCATTAAGTTACATCTCTAGTCCTTTTAATTTTATTCAGAGACAGGGACTTTCAGGGTGCAGTGGTGCACACTTGTAATCCCAGTACTTGGGAAGCTGAGATAGGAAGAACACAGATTGGAGACCAGCCTCAGAACTGAGACAGAGTCTCGCTAAACTGCAAGGCTAGTCTCAAAGTTTCAATCCTCCTGCCTCAGACTCTTGAGTAGCTGGGATTACAGGTATGTGACATTGTGCCCAACCTAAATGAATTTTTACCTTATGATGTTTTCAATTTACAATGAAGGTATAGCCCCATTGAAAAGTATTTACAGAAATATAGATATTTGTTTTTGCTTTTGAGAACAGGGGCTATGTTACCCAGGCTGGCCCTGAACTCCTGGGCTCAAGTGATTCTCTTGTCTCAGCCTCCTGAGCAGCTTGAACTATAGACAAATGGTACTGTACCTAGGTGTGTGTGTGTGTGTGTGTGTGTGTGTGTGTGTTGTTGTTGTTGTTGTATATGTATATGGTACTGAGAATTGAACCCAGGGGTATTATTCTATGTCTGAGCTACACCTCCAGCCCTTTTTTATTTGAAACAGGATCTTGCTAAGTTGCCTCAGAACCTGTGATCCTCCTGTCTCAGCCTCCGAAATACTGGGATTACAGGTGTGCGCCACCACGCCCAGCTTGTTTTGCTTTTTAATATATTTCTAGTGTTTAAAATAAAAAAAAAAACTGGAGTGAGCTCAAAATCTCAGTATTAAACAATTCTTAGTTTAACACAAATGCATGTACATAGTCAATAATGAAAAAGAAACTTCTGTGAATATTAGTTCAAGCTGCTTGATAGCTAGAAAATCAACATGTATAAATTAAAAAATAAAATTTAAAGAATATTTATTAAATACAGGTCTTGTAATGATTAAACCAAACCATGGGACACTGCCTTTTTGCCTATTCCTTCACTTTATATGCCCCAACTACAAAAGATAGACGTTTGTGAAATTTACCTGGAAAAGTGTGTTAGCACCTTGCAGTCTGGCTGGACTCAGGGGAGCCACAGGGCTGAGAGTACTCCAAAAATGGATACTGGAGAGCAAGGGGCTCGGAGTCAGTAAGATGGGTGTCTGCAATACACAAAAATACCCATGAAATGACTTATCAGGATTATGCTTTACCCTTGCAGTAGTATACAAGTAGCCACGTTATATATAAATCTGCATACAAATTGAACCTAAAGGCTGTATTACTCTCCACTCCAAGTATATCTAGGTCTGAAAGTTTATCATGATGAAAATCTCAGATATCATTTTTATAGCCTATGAAAAAGAAAGTCAAAATAACTACTCTTTTAAATAACTTTTATAGGGTTTTTCACAAAGAGAAAAACCCAACTGAATTCAGGTACAAAGGAATAATGGGTAACTGAGTCAGCAGATTGTTCCTTCTTTAACAATCAGATGGTCTGGGAGTAATCTATTAAAATGTTCTACAAGATGAGCAAGTTAATAAATACCTAATGTAACTAAATAAACCTGTTACTCAACATCACACCAGTCCCTTTCTTTAAGGCTCCCAAGACCTAATGTTTTCTAACATCTAACATCATGTTTTTTTCATAAGATGCCAAGTTTTATGAGATCTAAAGAGAATGACAGTGAGAGAAAAAGACTACTTACTTTCTTTAGGAAGGAGAAAAAAACCGAAATATTTACTTGTAGAACAATGTATTTTTACAGACCCTACTCCAAACCTTTTACTTTGGCAATCCTAGCTGAGGTGAGGAATTTGGGTTACTTTCACAGGGTCATATATAACCTAAGACAAACCTAAGTGACAGAAACAAACTTGCAGGTGCAAATTCTAGATTTTTGTTTGTTTGTTTGCAGTACTGGGGGTGGAACCCAGGGGCATTCTACCTCTGAGCTACACCCCCAGCCCTATTTTTTATCCTTTATTTTGAAACAGGGTCTCACTAAGTTGCAGAGTGCCTCACTAGGTAGCTGAGGCTGGCCACGAACCCAGATCCTCCGGTCTCAGCCTCCCAAGTACTGGGATTACAAGCATGCGCCACCACACCCAGCTCCCCATCCCTATTTTTAATTCTTTATTTTGAAACAAGGTCTCACTAAGTTGTGGAGGGCCTCACTAAGTAGCTGAGGCTGGCTGCGAACCCAGATCCTCGGGTCTCAGCCTCCCAAGTACTGGGATTACAAGCATGCACCACCACGCCTGGCTTCTAGGTTTGTTTTTAAAAGGAGAATAAATGCAAATGATGGTACTAAAAATAAAAAGTGAGAGCCGGACGTGGTGGCACACGCTTGTAATCCCAATTCTTGGGAGACTGACACCAGAGGATCCAGGTTCTCGATCAGCCTCAACTACTTAGTGAGGCCCTCCACAACTTAGTGAGACCTTGTTTCAAAATAAGGAATTAAAAATAGGGCTGGAGGTGTAGCTCAGAGGTAGAATGCCCCTGGGTTCCATCCTCAGTACCGCAATAAATAAATAAATAAATAAATAAAATAAAACAAAAATAAAAATAAAAAGTGAGCTACCTGGGAAAAAAGTGCTGGTGTAAGAGAAGCTGTAGGGAGAGACGGGCTTAATATTCCCAGTGGGCTTGGGTCGCTGCCTGTGATCACAAGCGTGGGTGCCAGCTCTAATCCTTTGGGTTTCTTGGATCTTGAATTATTTGTTTTGTCCTTTTCTGGCAAAACTGAATCCTCATTTTTAGACTCAAGTGACAAGTTCTCTGGAAGTTCCATTGGCTGAGAAGCCACTGAATCAATGTCTGTGTCGATGTCTGGTGGAGAGGGTGTCCTAGGAAGCTCCTTCAAAGAAGGGGGAATAGAAGGGACAGGGGGGGTGGGGGTAAAAATAGTAGCCGCCGTGGATGTGGAGGTTGGGGCCTCCAGGGAAGGTAGTTTTGGGGAAACCAATGTCTCTAATGCTTGGATAGTTTCTTCAGAAGATGGAGAAATACTTGAGCCAGTTGAAATGGCAAGAGTAACAGGTTCCAAGGGTGGCTTTTTAGAAGGGGTTGTCACAAATTTGATGACAGATGGTGCTAGCTCCTGAGGAGACTTTTTCTCTGCCAGTTTCTCAGCTGGATTCTCCATCTTTATTGACTTGAAAAGCTTCTTATTGGAGGTGTTTAAAGAGTTGAGAGTAAATGAAGAATACAAGCCAGAATGTATGTAGTCATTGCGGCTAGAGGTCTTGGCACCAGGCTGGGGTGGTTTATCTTTCCCTCCATTTTCCACCTCTTTAGAACTGCTAATGACTTCACTGGCATTCAAAGTTTCAAAGTCTCCCTCAATCCTGCCCACTGTCATTGGATCCATTTTCAAAATCTCTGGATAAGAGACAAACTTGTACACAAACTTCTGACCATTCACTTTTTTGATGATATTCTGTAGGTAAAGAAAATAAGTATTCTTAGACTTACCTATACACTTATGTTCCAAAGCTCATGAAAAACCTGACCTAGTGAGGCTCTACTTGACAACTGGGCAAGCTTACTTAAAAGATTCAAAATCATCTACATCCATCTAACTATGCCAAATACTGACCCTAATATTATGGAGAAGTTAAGGCAAGAATGTCTTATTAGCAACTGAACCAGTATAAAAGTTGAATAATTTTAATTGCTTGACACTCTCTCAACCAAGTATCTGTACTAATTCAGAACTTACTGAACTGCAATCTCCAATAATTTCAAAGATACAAGGCATACTGAGGAAAAAAAAAAAAAAGGAATTTAGAACAGTGCATCTGTAGGGGTCCTACTTCCTTCAGAAATTCCAGCTGATTCTTACTCTTACCCTCATTTACAGGAAAGTTGATCCCCCATTCTCCAATACTGGGTATTGAATACAAGGGTGCTCTACCACTGAGCTACATCTCCAGGTCTTTTTAAAAAATGTGAGACTGGGTCTCATTAAATTGCTGGAGTTGGCCTTGAACTTTGGATCCTTTTGCCTGGGGATGGGAAGCAGTAACTGGGATTACAGTTGGATTCTTATTCTAATCCTATCCTTTAGACCATTGTTGTCTTCAGTTCTTTAGTTAAAATACAATTAACTGGGCGTGGTTGCCCAAGCCTGTACTCCCAGTACTTGAGAGGCTGACACAGGAGGATTACCAGTTCGAGGACAGTCAGCAACTTAGCAAGACCCTCAGCAACTTAGTGAGACCCTGTTTCAAAACAAAAAATAAAAAGGGCTAGGGGATGTAGTCTAGGGGCAGAATGCCCCTGGGTTTAATCCCATATGCCAAAAAAAATACATATATACATATATATATAAACTAAGAAATCAACTAAAGGAGCCAGGTGCGGTGGTGCACACCTATAATTCTAGTACTCAGGGAGGCTGAGAAAGGAGGACTGCAGCAAGCAGTGAGACTCCCATCAACCTAGCAAGAACCTGTTTCAAAAAAATAATAATAATAAGCTGGGCATGGTGGTGTACGCTTGTAATCCCAGTACTTGGGAGGCTGAGACCAGAGGATCTGGATTCTTGGCCAGCCTCAGCTGCTTAGTTAGGCCCTCTGCAACTTAATGAGACTCTGTTTCAAAATAAAGAATAAAAAATAGGACTGGGGGTGTAGCTCAGAGGTAGAATTCCCTTGGGTTCAATCCCCAGTACCCCCCCCACACACGCACACAAATAATAATAATAATAAAAGCTGGGGATGTAGCTTGGAGGTAGAATGCCCGTGTTTCATCCCAGTACCACAAAAAGAAAGAAAGAAAGAAAGAAAGAAAGAGAAAAGAAATCAATTCTATGTATAAATAGCTATCCTTTAAGTATTAATTTGTGTTCCCTGGGTTAAACTACAATTAAAAAATTAAGTAAAGCTACAAAAACAAGTATATATGACAGTTTTTAAAGCGTACTATGATGATGAGAATATTTATCCTCAACAATCTAAAATTTCCTTTATTGTATTTTAATCCTATACTTTTTCAGTAGAGGACAAAACTGCAATTGTGCAATGAGAGCAGGTTACTGAATAAAAGTCTGCAGAAATACAGCTCGAACATTTGCATCTTGTATGCTAATTCCAAACTGTTGAAGCTATGAAATAATGTATTAAGATGCCATAAAAATTTATTAAAACAAAGACATGATACTTATAGCCACAACAGAAAAGAAGAAACAGTTCTTGGCTTGAGGACTGGGATGTGCATTACCTTTACGTAGTAGTATCTCAGGGCTCGGCTGAGTTTGTCGTAATTCATGTTGGGCTTGTTCTTGCGGATCCCCCAGAGACGAGCCACCTCCTCAGCCTGCAGAAGCTTGAACTCCCCATTGTTAGAGGTCCAGCAGATCATGTGTTCATTCCGAGGCTCCTGCAGGAGCTGAAGGAGGAACTGCCACAGGGTGATAGCACTATCCATAGCAAGGAGCTAAGAGAACACAGACGTGAGGACGTTAACACACTCCACAGCGCATCAATTCATCCACACACTCAGCCTACCTATGAGATAAGATGCTGCCTCAGCCTCGGTTTACATATGAGAAATGAACTGACAGAAGTGCTAAGTAACTTGTCCTATGTCACATAAGCAAATAGCAAAGAAACTAAGATTAAGCCCAAGCAATTTGGATTCAGAGTACAAACTGCTTTTTTTTTTTCCTTCCTTTGAGACAGGGTCTATGTTGCTTAGGCTGGCCTCAAACTTAAAATCCTCCTGCTTCAGTCTCCCAAGTAGTGGGATTACAGGTGTGGGCCACATCCAAAGTCCAAACTCTTAAGCATGCCACACTGCTTAAGAAGTTTTAAGCAACAAGTCACTTGGAAGAAAGATAAAACTAGTTCCATATATTTTAGAAGCAGAGCCAGGAGGATCACAGGTTCGAAGCCAGCCTTGGCAATTTAGCGAGACCCTGTTTCCAAATAAGAAATAAATTTGAGCTGGGGGTATAAGCTAGAGGTAGAATGCCTCTAGGTTCAATCCCTAGTACCACAAATAATAATAGTAATAATAATAATAATAATAATAATAATAATAATAATAATAAAAAATACTATAGAAACAGACTGAAGACTGCCAGTCACTGGAATATCAATTATCAGGTTTTACCTTAAAATCTCATTGTCATATTCTTCATAAGGCCACCATTTCAGGATCTACAACCAGTTTGTTTATTTGCCATTATGTATATGCAGGGTGGACCAGAGGCCTGAGGTGTAGAGAATAATCTACGTTTGTTCCAACTGGCATTTCTCCTCCAAATAGTATCCAATTACCAGAAGTGTAATAATTTACATACAAATTGGCAGCATTGAGAATTCAATAAAATGTTCCCTGATTTAATTTACAAGTTCAGTTACAGTTCTGCCTATAGGGATTCCATCTGCATAGATTCTTTTGATTAGCAACCTTATTTAATTATCAAGACATGAGCAGAAGAAAAATCCTTCCATATCTGAAGTTTTCAGAGCACTATTTTAGGCCAGTTTCTCAATTTCAGCACTACTGATATTTGGAGCCAGATAATTCTTTGTTGTGGAGGGGTGTCCTGTGCACTATAGATTAACAGTATCGCTTACCTCTACCCATTAGATTGATGCCAGTCCAAAACTTAGACAAGAATGTTCATAGCAGAATTACTCGTAACAGCTAAAGAGCAGAAATAACTCAAATATCCATCAACTGGTGAATGGATAAATGAGGTACATTCACATAATGAGATATCATTCAGCCATAAAAAAGAATGAAACTGGGTGTAGTAGTGCATGCTTGTAATCCCAGTACTTAGGAGGCTGAGACAGGAGGACTGCAGGTTTGTGGCCAGCCTCAGCAACTTAGTGAAACCCAATGCAATTTAATGAAACCCTGTTTCAAAATTTAAAAAATTATTAAATAGGCCTGGGGGTGTAGCTCAGAGGTAGAATGCCCATGAGTTCAATCCCCAGTACCACAAAATAAAAAAGAACAAAGTACTGACACAACACAGGTGAGCCTTGATGACATTATGTAAATTAAAGAAGTCAGTCACCAAGACCACGTAGTGCATGATTCCATGAATGTTCAGAATAAGACAATCTATTGACAAAGAATATACGCCAGTGGTTGCAGAGGGCCAAAGGCTGGAGTGGAGGAAGGAGTGGGGAGAGGAATGGGGAGTGACACTGATACATACAGGGTTTCTTTTTGGGGTGTTGAAAACATTCTAATCTTAGACTGTGGAGATAGTTGCATGCCCGTGAATACACTAAAAACCACTGAACTATACACTCTAGATAGGTAAATTTCATGGTATATGAATTCTCAATGAAGATGTTTAAAACAACAAACATTACAAAAGTTAGACCTGAGAAGACTAACTCTAACAACATAAAATCAGAGGACGAGATCCTTAAGGATCAACTATGCTGCCAAAAAGGGCAGAGATAAGGACCTATAGAAGAAAATATCTGGGTTTTATAACTTTTCTGAGGCCTTGAAATGTTCTCCAGTGATTATCACAGTTATCACTTTGAAGCTGATCACAGAGAGATACTGTCATCCAAAAGTAGAGATGGAAAAATAACAAAGAATAGAAAGAAGAGCCAGGTGTGGTGGTGCACACTTGTAATCCCAGCGTTTGGGAGGCTGAGACCGGAGGATCCGGGTTCTCGGCCAGCCTCAGCTACCTAGTGAGGCACTCCACAACTTAGTGAGACCCTGTTTCAAAATAAAGAATAAAAAATAGGACTGGGGGTATAGCTCAGAGGTAGAATGCCCAAGTTCAATCCCCAATACCGCAAAAAAAAAAAAAAAAAAAAAAGAATAGAAAGGGGAGATGCCTCCCACAGGGTTCACGGAGAAGCTGAGCCATGAATCCAGGTTCCCTTCACGATGGTCACGTACTCATGGATTCATCAGGGAAACCTCTTTCCTAGACAGATGAACGCATTCACATCACTAGTTGATTGTAAAGAGCTACTGCGTGTTAGATACTAAATGATAAAAATCCACAAATAAAGGTCTTCCTTAATGCTAAATAACCATACCCACTAGAAATCAGTTCCCCATAGCCTCACCTAATGCTGGGTTAAAACAGTGGTTATTATATGCACTGTGTGTGTGTGTGTGTAGGGGTTCCTTGTCATTTTTCTGAGTTTACCATTTTTCTGATGCCACCCATTCATGACTCTACTATTAGTTTTCTCGTTTAAGCAATTATTTGCTACTCTAAGCCTGTTAAAACTACTCCCTATAAACATGAGCTTAGCCAAAGAACTCAGTCTCCACATTTCCAAACATCACCTTCACATCTAGAATGTGTATGGGGTCAGGGCAGGAATGCATGTGTCTACACAATGATGATGAGGAAAGGAAAAGCAGGCAAAGAGCTGGCATCTCTAGACTACAGCAAATGTCCTACTTACAACTCCACTTGGTTTAGGGGAAATTCTAAAACCCAAATCCTGGAGTGTTAATACCTATCACACAGACCATGTCTGAACACTACAGGTCTATAATGGCTAAACATCTTTTGTTACTAGTGTAGAGGGTCAAATGCTGGTGAGCTGTTGGAATACTTTAAGAGAGAACTTAACTGCTGTGGAAAATGCTAGTGCCTCTTTGGCACATTACAGTGTGTCTAGGATAGGAAGCTGTTGAAAGACAAAGATAAAGGGCACTGCAATTTTGGTAGTAATGAACAGTAATGGTAGTAATGAATTTTCTTTTGATAAAACTAACAAATATATAAAATGGACAACTTCAGCAGATACTTTAAAAGAATATTTTCATGTATGTGTATATGTGTATTGCTAGGGACCAAACTCAGGGCCTCACACATGCTATACATGCACTCTACCACTAAGCTATACCCTCAGCCCCTAATTCATTTTGACATCAGGATCAGGGTTTTTTTTGTTTTTTTTGTGTGGTTCTGGTGACAAAACCCAGGGGCATTCTACCTCTGAGCTACACCTCCAGTCCTATTTTATTCTTTAATTTTGAAACAGGGTCTCACTAAATTACAGAGGGCCTAAGTTGCTGAGGCTGGCCGTTAACCTGCGATCCTCCTGTCTCAGCCTCCCAAGTACTGGAATTATAAGCATGTACCACCACACCACACTCAGGTTATTCTTTCAATTGAAAAACGGTGAACTCCTGGGTATATACTTAAGTTGAAACTCCTCATTTTAGTTCCAAAAAATGTGGTATTAATTATGAACTTCAAAGATTTCCACACACATAAGAGAGAACTAAAGTGAAAAAAATTCCAAAAGATTATTACTACAAATTATAAAAATAGGATGAAGAGTTAAAAAAATAGGTTCCTGCCAGGCTTGGTGACACACATCTGTAATCCCAGTACTTGGGAGACTGAGACAGGAGAATCACAGGTCCAAAGTCAGCCTCAGCAAGTAGTGAGACTCCCGGTAAACTAGTGAAACCGTTTCAAAACAAAAAATAAAATTAGGCTGAGGGTGTAGCTCAGAGATAGAATGCTCTGGGCTCAATCCCTAGTAACACACACACAGAGTCCTATCAGTCAAAAAGGACAGAAAATACTTGATTTTCCCTCTCAAAAAATCCCAAGTTTTCTACAATTACAGTTTTAAAATATTTTTTAGGCCTGGCATGGTGGCATATGCCTGTAATGCCAGTACTTGGGAGGCTCAGACAGGAGGTTCACAGGTTTGAAGCCAGCCTCAGCAACTCAGTGAGGCTTTCAGCAATTTAGCAAGATGATGTTTCAAAATTAAAAAGCAAAGCCGGGCGTGGTGGCACATGCTTGTAATCCCAGTACTTGGGAGGCTAAGACAGGAGGATCCCGGTTTGTAGCCAGCTTCAGCTAGTTAGTGAGGCCCTCTGCAACTTAGTGAGACCCTGTTTCAAAATAATAAAAAATAGGACTGGGGGCCTAGCCTGGAGGTAGAATGCCCCTGGGTTCAATCCCTAGTACCACAAAAAATAAATAAATAATAAATAAATAAATAAAAAGCAAAACAGGGGCAGGGAATAGCTCAGAGGTAGAATGCCCCCAAGTTCAATCCCTAGTACCAGAAGGAGGAGAAGGAAAGGAGGAGAAAAAAGAGGGAAAAGTTTTTTTAGAAGTATAAGAAAAATGAGCCAGGCGTAGTGGCACACACTTGTAATCCCAGCATTTGGGAAGCTGAGACCAGAGGATCTGAATTTGTGGCCAGCCTCAGTTACCTAGTGAGGCCCTCCACAACTTAGTGAGACCATGTTTCAAAAATAAAGAATAAAAAATAGGCCTGGGTGTGTAGCTCAGAGGTAGAATGCCCCTGGGTTCAATCCCCAGTACTGAAAAAGAAAAAAAAGAAGTATAAGAAAAAAACTGATTCAAATGAAGGAATCTGGTTGTTTTCTTTCTTATTTATTTGTTTATTGTGTGTGTGTATGTGTGTGTGTGTGTGTGTGTGTGTGTGTGTATTTTTTACAGGGCCTCCACCATCCTAGCAAACTTTTTTGTTTTTATTTTCAAAGAGAATCTCACTAAATTGCCCAGGCTGGCTTCAAACTTTTAATCCTCCTGCCTCAGCCTCTCAAGTAGCTAGGATTACAGGCTCATCCCACAACCTAGCTAGGAATCCTTCTTTGAGGGGTTAAATGCTGAAAACACAACTGATTCTATCTTAACAATTCAAAGAATGATCATCCCTGTGCTAAAATGAAAGAGGGCTGGGAGTGTAGCTCAGTGGTAGAGCACCTTTGCCTAGTATGGTCCAGGTTCTGGGGAGGAGGTGGAGGGGAGGAAGGAAGAAGTTGAAATAACTTATTAAGGAAACAAAGATTCTATTAAATGAACCTCTTTCACCCTAGACCTGTTTATAATACACACATTCTAGTTGCTGTGGTGATCCATGGCCCAACTATTTTTCAGTGACAGTAGCTAAGATCCAAAAAATAAGCCTCCAAATTATTCAGCATGCTGCTTACATAAAATAAAATTTTAAAACGTATTAAGACTAGTCTTAGCCAGGAGTGATGGCTCTCTGTACTTGGGAGATTGAGACAAGAATTGCAGATTCCAAACCAGGCTCAGCAATTTAGCGAGCCTCTCAGCAACATAGAGCTGGGGATGCAGCTCAGAGGTAGAATGCCTCTGGGTTCAATCCCCAGCACCACAAAAAATCAAAGTAATAAATTTTAAAAAGACTAATCTTGAATCAAAATATCATTGCTGTCAAAAGTAACCAGATAGCCCGGCATGGTGGCACACCCTTGTAATCCCAGTACTTGAGAGGCTGAGACAGGATTGCAGGTTTGCAGCCAGCCTCAGCTACTTAGAGAGGCCCTCTGCAACTTAGGGAGACCCTGTTTCAAAATAAAGAATAAAAACAGGGCTGGGGGTGTAGCACATTTTTAAAAAAGGAAAAAAGTAACCAGATGGAGCTAACTAATGCACAAGATCCTATACAAACAGAATATTAAAGGTATACTGTTCTTGTGTAAATGTACTGGGGATGGATCCCAGAGCCCTGCACAAGCACTCTACCACTGAGCTACACCCCCAGCTCATTAAGCATACTATTAAATTTTTAAAAATTAAAGAATATTTTGCTAGAGATGTAACAGTTCTCTTAAGCAGTTTTAACATTCAAATAAAATCAAAAGAGAACAGAGTTCCTGAGGAGGGGAAATTGAATCATACATGTTAACAAAAACACGACTGCCAGCCCTAAATACTGAAGCAACAAGTTCTCCACGAGGAGTGTGGGTGGGGAACAGGAAAAGAGGAGGGAGGATCTGATCCATCAACCAAAGAGACAGGAGAACGTTCTAATGAATAAAGCTCCGGAATCTTTATTTAAATACCCCAAACTTCAAACAGCAATAGCTTGGGAAAAAGCCAACCGTGTATCTTTTGATGACTTTAGTCAACAATACCCCTTATTTCCTGCCAATGCCTGTTAGTGTTCCGCCCCCCAAGATGTTTCCAATTGATCTTACTAGGAATGAAGTAGAGCCCGGCCTCCCTGCAGCTGTACATTAAGCGGAAAGTTAAAAAAAAAAAAGAAGAAGAAAAAACGGGGCGGGGGGGATGCTGGAGAGAAAAAGAAATGCAACTTGACACCGGATGAATAGCGAGCTCGGAGAGGGGAAGAAACACCGGTGACAGTGAGCCTCAAAGGAGATCAAAGTCCGGGGAAGAGGCGCAACCTCACCGGGCTTTGTAAGCACTCAACTACTGTACTTTCATTTTCCAACTTCCTGTCACTACAGAAAGTCAGAACAGCTCTCCTCCTCCCTACAGATGCAACAAAAACCGCTGCCACTTTTGGCCCAAGGGACCTCGCAGCACCCCAGCAGAGGCACCAAGAGCGGCGCGGCGCGCCCCCGCGTCCACCTGCGCGCCGCGGGCACGGGGCTGCCGGGGGCGGGTCCCCGGGGAGCGCGCCGCAGCCCCGCCCCGCGCCGCGGCCGCGCGCGCACTTCCTGTTGTGCCGCGAGCCCCTCGGCCCCGCGCCCACGCCCGTGCCCGGTCCGCGGAGCGGCGGCGCGGGACCCCGACGGGCGCCAGGTGGGCGCTTACCAGGCCGCGCGCGGGGCTCCCCTTCGGCCTCGGCCTCGAACGCGATGCGCCCCTCCGCTGCCGACTCCTCTTCACGCTGGGAGCTGGACGGCGGCGCGGCCGCTGCGACCCCCGCGGCAGAGTCGGAGAAGGCGGCGGCGGCCCAGCCGAGCCCGCCGGGTGCCCGCAGCCGCCAGCATCTCCCGCCGCCGCACGCTGCCGCGGCTCCTCGCGCCCCGCCCTCCGCCCCCGCACGCGGCGGCAGAGGCGGCGGCGGCGCGGGTCGTCGGGCCGCTACCCGCCGGGCGCGCGCTCGGGGCGTTCCTGCCGCCGCCGGGCCTGCCAGTCGCTCGGCGGCCGCCGCCACTCTCAAACCCCCCGGCTCACCCGGGGCCCTTCGCAGGCGCCGTAGCCGCCGCGCGTCACTTCCGGGGGCGGGGCCGTCCGAAATCCGGTTTTGGGGGGCCTGGGATTTGGACGTGCACGCAGCAAGAGCAGACCCCGGAGGTCTCTATTTGCCGCTATCCTCCGGCTCGGTCCAATTGCTTCCAGTTCCCCGAAGCGCCTGTGGGAACCCGCAGGGCCAAAGTGGGGCCGAGGGCGCCCTGGGCCGCTACACGCCGTCCTCGGCCTGCGGGGAGGGGCTGCCGCCCAGCAGCCTGCCAGGGGGACCCTTCGGTTCCTGCGACTTTTAAGTGTGAAGACTCTTCCCTCCCACGCTGCCTGCCCAACTTACCTGTTGCAGCGTGGACCCAGAAGTTGGCGTGACATCTTTGTCATTGAAGTGCCAGATTCCAGGACACTACCAGCACTTGATACAAATCAAGTCTGCACTGTACCTCTCAGGCCTGGGCACTGACGAATGGAAGCTTACTAATTCAAGGACCATAAGCCACTTTTCTTTTTTGTGGTACTAGGGATTGAACTCAGGGGCATTCTACCTCCGAGCTATACCCCCAGCCCTATTGTTTATTCTTTATTTTGAAACAGGGTCTCACTAAGTTATGGAGTGCCTCACTGGGTAGCTGAGGCTGGCCGAGAACCTGGATCCTTGGATCCTCCGGTCTCAGCCTCCCAAATGCTGGGATTACAAGCGTGGTGTCCCAAATGCTGGGATTACAAACGTGCGCCACCACGCCCGGCTCGTAAGCCACTTTCTTAACCTCTCCAAAACACATCTCCTGGAGTTGTGATGGCTAAAGGAGATAAGATGCACAAATCACTTAGTTGAGCTTGCAACTCACCGGTTCACTTTTTTTTTTTTTTTGGTAGTGGGACTGGAATCCAGGGCCACGCACATGCTAGGCAAGTGCTCTGCCACTGAGCGACATCCCCAGCCCACATTTATATAATTCTTGAGGAACCAGGTCACACTTGGTACAGGAAGCTACCTGAACAACTTAGTAGGAGGAGTTTACAGTCAATAAACTGGACTGCTGAACAAAACACTCAAGAAGTAGATTCAATAATCTAACAAAATAAGAGACAGGTCAGTGTGTTACTGGTTGTTCTTGGCCATTTGCTAGCTGTGTGACCCAGTGAGTTGCCTAATTTCTCTGAACTTTGTATGTGTTGGGGGTGGGGGATTGAACCCAAGGGCATTCTACCTCCAAGCTACATTGCCTGCCCTATTTTATTTTCTGTTTTGAAACAGGGTCTCACTAGGTTGCTGAGAGTCTTGCTATGCTGCTGAAGCAGTCCTCCAGCCTGCAGTCCTCCCGCCTCAGCCTCCCAAGTACTGGGATTACAGGCGTGCACCACGAAGGCTTCTCTTTTAGTTGATGTAAAATGGAAAGGATAAAGTGCAACCTTGCCAAGAGGATTAAATGAAACAAAAGACATAATGTGCTTTAGTTGGCACCTAGCAGACCCCCAGTATATAGTGATATCATTCATTTTTACCAGCCCCTCACCCCCACAATTGAATTCATGGTAAAATTAATTGAACTCAAGCTGGGCTTTATGAGGGGATGGTATTGGAAAATTACTCTGGTATTAATTTCCAAAATGTTAAAAGCATTCAGTGTCTGGGTGCTGTGCAAGCACTCAGGCAGGGAAACAAGGCTACTTTGCCCTCGGCCCTTTGTCCTAATGTTTACCCATAGTGAAGATACAAGAGCCTTAAGCCTTGCTCTTAGAGATCACCCACAGCTACACTGGCTGTAACTTGTGTCTCTATTACCCTCCTATTCTTTGGGACCCAGAAAGGTAAACTCTTCAAAGCATCCATAGTTGATGAGCAACCAATACAGCCCAATACAATAGGGGTAAAAACAAGGTAGATCATTGACCCTGCACTTAGTAAGCACGCTGTCCGGAGACAAGGAGGCACCACTTGGCTAAGGAATAAGTTACTAGCCCGTTGCCTTGGTAATGCCAATAAGAACATGCCAATATGAAGATTTGTATTTAAAGACTAGGGTCTGAGGGGTGAGCAGAGTTCCACTTTCGGGCTCTCCAGCGTGTCTACCAGGCACGCTGCTTTTCTTCTCTTCCCCATCTATTTCCTACTGACTTTGTAATAAAGTTGTTTTTAATGCTGCAACCAAGCCATCTATTAGTTTAATTCCTGATTCAATTTACTTTCTTTGAATCGAGGAAAAGAGCCCCCAATGCCATTACAACCGTAACAGGCTCAGTGATGCATGCCTGTAATTCCAGTACTTGGGAGGCTGAGACAGGAGGTTTGCGGTTTCACAGCCAACCTCAGCAACTTAGCAAGGCCCTGTGCAACTTACTAAGACCCTCTTTCAAGAAAACAAAAGCAAAAACAGTAAAATAGGACTGGGTGTGTAGCTTAGAGATAGAATGCTCCTAGCAATCTCCAGCACCATAAAAGAAAACATTTTAATTAAACTCAGTGAAATATGATCCCATCATCCAACTGTAGTCTTTTCTGTTTGGGGTGGGGGGGAGTCATTTGGTTTTGTGGTGCTAGGGATGGAACCTAGGGCCTCCCCCATGCCAGACAAGCATTCTACCACTGAGTGACACCCCCTAGCCCTCTTTGTAGACTTTTGGGAGAGAATCATTACTTCCTTTGCCTTCCAAACTCCTCTATAATACACAGTAATTATGATATACAGAGGTAGCTATTCCTTTAAAAGCAGCTCAGCCAAAACCTGTTAGCTTTCAAAAACAATTTTGCCAAAGATTAAAAACATATTTTTGTGTTTTAGCTGGGTGTGGTGGCACATGTCTATAATCTCAGTTCTTGGGAGACTGAGATAGGAGGATCACAGGTTGGCGGCCAGCCTCAGAAACTTAGGCCTTGTCCAACTTAGTGAGACCTTGTTTCAAAATAAAAAAATAAAATGGGGCTGGGAGTGTAGTTCAGAGGTAGAATACCTGGGGTTCAATCCCCAGCACCAAAAAAGAAGGAGGAGGGGGAGAGGAAGAAAGGGGGGGGGCAGGGGGCTGAGGAGGAGGAGAAGAAGAAGAAAAGAAATCTATGTTTTAAAAGGAGCATGCAGCCAGGCGTGGTGGCACACGCTTGTGGTCCCAGCATTTGGGAGGCTGAGACCGGAGGATCCGGGTTCTCGGTCAGCCTTGGCTACCTAGTGAGGCACTCTGCAACTTAGTGAGACCCTGTTTCAAAATAAAGAATAAAAAATAGGGCTGGGGGTATAGCTCAGAGGTAGAATGCCCCTGAGTTCAATCCCCAGTACTGCCAAAAAAAAAAAAAAAAGGAGCATGCAATATTTGAAAAGCACTGGCAATCTTGAGCCCTAATATAAAATTTGCCCTACAACTTCCATCTTAGAAACCAGGAGGAAAAAATAAGATTTATTAAGGGAGACTGTTTAGAATATACTTCTTGGAAACATTCATTTATAGAAAAGTTTAATTTCAAAGCGCCCACACCAAGAGCAGAGAAGGGCTGTGAGGATTACAGACTTCCCTGCTGTGCCCAAACTGGCAGTAAACATCTGATTCAGCCGCAGGGGCAGGAGTTGTGTCATATCCCTTTCGAGTGAGCTTACAGTATTGTCAGTTGCAATGTATTTTTGGAAAAGAGCCTGCTTTGAGAGTTCTTAAATTAGTCATAGCAAGTCTGTCTGCTTTTAAATTCATATTCTCTCTCTTTCTCTTTTTAATGCAGTACATGTTGACAGCAGAGAAACTAGAAGAAAAGTGGATTTCAAATTAGAGAACTGGGGTTGGGGGAGTTCATTAATGTTCCTGGTTTTCCCACTCAGGAGTCTATAAATACAGAATCTCTCCATGGTTTTTCACACAACAGATGGGTCTGAGTTTTTCCTTTTCTTTTGCAAACCCCATTATATTGGTCAACCAAAAAGACTGCTTTTTTGTTATCTTGCCCACCAGAGAGATGAGTGACCAATCTTAGCCCTAGCTACTCATGGCTATCCCCAACAAAATTTGTAGACTTTATTAAGAAGTTTAAATGTATATTATCTACTTTGCTACATTGTTTCTTGAACATTAGTTATCCCAGCCTTGCTGCCTCTTCCCCTTAATGTAATTACCTTTCCTATTCCAACAACACCTGGTTATAATCATTTTCCTCAAGGCAACTTACCCATCCCTTTCTTCTGATTTACTGCCTCATTACCCCCAGTTAGTAGCCTCTTTTCCTAAAGAATTATCTCATGGATTCTGACTGAGCGAACACGTAGTCTTCGAGTTGCCTGTTAGGTAATTTAGGCAATGTCTTACACAGTATGACATAAAGAAATATCCAAGCTTTTTTTGTTTTGTTTTGTTTGGCACTTGGGATTGAACTCAAGGGCATTCTACCTCTGAGCTACACCCCTAGCCCTATTTTATTTTTATTTTGAAACAGGGTCTCTCTAGGTTAATGAGAGTCTCACTACTTGTTGAGGCGGTCCTCGAACTTGTGATCCTCCTGTCTCAGCCTCCCAAGTACTGGGATTATAGGCGTGTGCTGTTACACTCAGCAAGAGATATCTTTTAAGCCAAGAGAGCATCGACTACCCCTGGAGGAGACAAGGGCAAAGTAAATTACAACATAACTGAGACACAAAAATAAAGAGCAGAGATTTCTGAGTTCTGGCTTCTGGATCTTCCTGAACTCAAAGTTTGATCCTCCTAAGAAAATCCTTATGAGCCGGGCGTGGTGGCGCATGCTTGTAATCCCAGCATTTGGGAGGCTGAGACCTGAGGATCCGGGTTCGCGGCCAGCCTCAGCTACCTAGTGAGGCACTCCGCAACTTAGTGAGACCCTGTTTCAAAATAAAGAATAAAAAATAGGGCTGGGGGTATAGCTCGGAGGTAGAATGCCCATGAGTTCAACCCCCAGTACCGCAAAAAAAAAAAAGAAAATCCTTATGATACCCTTTCTGGGCCTCACTTGCAACATCTTTAAATATAAAAGAGACACAGCTAGGTGCAGTGGGAGACTGACACAGGAAGATCGCAGGTTTGAAGTTGGCCTCAGCAACTTATCGAGGCTCTCATCAACCTAGTAAGACCCTATTTCAAAATAAAAAATAAGATAGGTCTGAGGGTGTAGCTCAGAGGTAGAATGTCCCTGGGTTCAATCCCTAGCACCACAAAAATCAGTAAATAAGTTTTTAAAAGACACCAGGCATGGTGATGCATGCCTGTAATCCCAGTGCTTGGGAAGCTGAAACAGAAGAACCATAGTTTCAAAGCCAGTCTCAGCAATTTAGCAAGACCCAAAATGAAAAATAAAATAGGGCTGAGTGTGTAGCTTGGAGGTAGAATGCCCGTGGGTTCAACTTCCAGTATCAAAAAAATAAAAGAGATTCCTCATACCTTTCAGTTCTTATCTGTGATGGATAGAGTAAAAGAAAAGGAGTTGATCAAATTATTCTTTGACTCACTAACAAGAATGGGGAGGGAGGAAAGGGGAGTAGGGTGGAATACAGACAAAAATACACCAACTGACCTGTGCACGTGTTTACATATCACTCCGAATCTCACTATGATGTATAATTATAATACACCAATAAAATATTTTAAAATAGAGTTTAAATATTCTTTGAGCTCTTGTTAAATGGCCCCATAGATATTGTATCTGTGTGGACTGAATCTTAGAGGAAAGTCACCTTTGAAAATAAATGTTGGAGCCGGGCGTGGTGGCGCACGCTTGTAATCCCAGCATTCGGGAGGCTGAGACCGGAGGATCCGGGTTCGAGGCCAGCCTCAGCTACCTAGTGAGGCACTCCGCAATTTAGTGAGACTCGGTTTCAAAATAAAGAATAAAAAAATAGGGCTGGGGGTATAGCTCGAAGGTAGAATGCCCCTGAGTTCAACCCCCAGTACCGCAAAAAAAAAAAAAAGAAAATAAATGTTGGCTAGAAGTGTATTGAATCTGGCAGCATTTACAAACTCCACTACAGTCAGAGCCCTAAAATTTGCCATACAACCAAGAAAAGGGTAGTTAGAAATACCTTTCACCAAGACTATTATTTTGGACAAAGAAACTTCATCCTCAGTAAGACTTAGAGGGTATTCAGGGTCTAGAGAAAACCCCATAGAAAAGGTCCTCGACCAGGGCACTTGTGGCCTCCAGACTATGAGGTAAGTTCATGGCACCAGCTTCCAGCCCTAGCCATAATCTCCACACAACACATCATTTTCCCAGAGAGAACATGACAAGACATGAGTTACTGCAGTTATGTGCCTGGGGCATAGCAACTATCTAAGATGTTTAATGACCTATCACAAGTACACCTCAGAAAATGGCATCATGTAATTTAAATCTTTGGTCTCTATACCTAATCTACTTCTTTCTTTCCCCATGAATATTTTTAACCTAAAATAATTTTATTGATCTTTAGTAAATGCACTTTTCTGGGCTTATAAAAACTGGTATGGAGGATATCATAGAGGAAGAGAAGGTAACTTACCACTCTATTTCTAATTGCCCTTTGGAAACAGTGTACCTTAATTGATAAAAAGCTTATGAAATTCCCCTCTTCTGTCACTACTGAAGACCCTGGGTGATTGACCCAACTCCTTGCAGGATACATACTGCTATAAGTTTTAAGCCAGAGAGGTTTTCTCTCTTGTATATATCTTATAATCACTGGCTAGAAAATTTCCTTCTTCGATTAAAATTGATTCAGAGCTGGGTGTGGTGACACATGCCTGTAATCCCAGTTCTTGGGAGACAAGCGCAAGAGGATCGCAAGTTCCAGGCCAGCCTCAGCAACTTAGTATGGTCCTCAGTAACCTAGTGAGACCCTGTTTCAAAAACAAAAAATAAAGGGCTGCAGGTGGAGCTTGGAGGTAGAATGCCCCTGGGTTTAATCCCTAGTACCACAAAATAACAACAATAATAATAATAATAATGATAATGATAACAATAATAAAGAGGAGGAGGAGGAATGATGATGATGATGCAGAAGCCACCAAGATATGATCCTATACTATTACCATAGAAGAAACTCAAGAGGATTTGTTCTTTTTTCAATTTTTTTCTAGGTATTTTAGCAACACTGGTGTCCTCCAGGACCATCATTGCCATCCATGACTCCCATCCCTTTCAGAGTCCTTTCATGTTCTCCCTTGGTCCTATTGGCATGGACAAATAGTTTAGCTAAGGTGGTGGTGCCCACCTACAATCCTGGCAACTCGGGAGGCTGAGGCAGGAAGATCACAGGTTCAAGGTCAGCCTGGGAAACTTAGGGAGACCCTATCTCAAAATAGAAAAATACCCAGCATTTGGGAGGCTGAGACGGGAGGATCCGGGTTCTCGGTCAGCCTCAGCTATTTAGTGAGGCCCCCCCACAATTTAGTGAGACCCTGTTTCAAAATAAAGAATAAAAAAAATAGGGCTAGGGGTGTAGCTCAGAGGTAGAATACCCCTGAGTTCAATCCCCAGTACCACAAAAAAAAAAGAGGGGAGGGGGTTGGAGATGTAACTCAGTGGTAGATCACCTTTGGTTAAATCCCTAGTACCAAAAGGGGAGGGGGAAGGCTGGGAATATAGCTCACTGGCCTAATACGTGTGAGGCACTGGGTTCTATCCCAAATACAAAAAAAGAAAAGAAAAGAAATTCAGCTAAGAATTCAGAGAAGATGGAAAAGGCGAAGTCAAGCTGACTATTGAAGGAATAGTGCAGCTCTAAACAGGGTTTAGTGTTGTGGTAAGGAAAGAAAAGCAAGAGGCTGGGAGACAGTAAAATTACCACCTCCCACTGCATTAAGGAACAGTTCCTGAAAGAGGTGAAGTTTGCAAGCCTTGGTGCTAATTCAAATATGTGGAATGCCACCTTTTTTCCTCCTTATTTTCTATATTCTACAGGAAAACAAAATGAGTTCTGCTGTGCTAGGGAACATAGCTTGTGAGTTGTACACCGGTTCAGGAGTGTGGCATAGCCACCAGCTTCCTCCTTAGGACTCAAGAGGACATGTGAGCTCTGTCAAGGATCATTCTGTAAAGTGAGAAAGTTGTTGGCTCTGTGGGCTTCCTTTTATTTTTTCTTCTTTCTTTCTCTCAGCTTCTCAAAAAATGCAGCTATGATACATACAACTAATCAACTATATTTATGAATCAGATTCCAGTGGAAGACCCCTAAAGCAGAGGGAAAATTGAGAGTTCTCTCATTATGGGAAACAATCCGAAGACATGGTTTCATGGAGCAAAGAGAGAGTTTGGGGAAGATTATATATACATATATTATAATATGTATATATTTGGTACTAGGGATTGAACCCAGGGGCATTCTATCTCCAAGCTACACCCCCAACCCTATTTTTGAAACAGGGTCTCCCTAGGTTACTGAGATTCTTGCTACATTGCTGAGGATGCCCTTGAACCTGCAATCCTCTTGTCTCAGCCTCCCAAGTACTAGGATTACAGGTATGTGCCATTGCACTCAGCTTTATTTTTTATTTTGAGACATGGTCTTATTAAATTGCTGAGACTGGCTTTGAACCTGAGAGCCTCCTGTCTGAGCCTCCCAAGTACTAGGGTTACAGGCATATACCACTATGCCCAGCTCTGGTTAGATTTTGTTTGGATTTGAAACCCTCCCCACTTTATCATTGTTTTTGTTTTATTTTGGTACTAGGGATTAAACTCAGGGGCATTCTATCTCCAAGCTACACCCCCAGCCCTATTTTATTTTTATTTTGAAACAGAGTCTTGCCAG
>PVLC010012020.1:0-45499 GCA_004027655.1 Graphiurus murinus | reverse complement strand
CGGTACTGGGGATTGAACTCAGGGGCATTCTACCTCCGAGCTATACCCCCAGTCCTATTTTGTATTCTTTATTTTGAAACCGAGTCTCACTAAGTTGCGGAGTGCCTCACTAGGTAGCTGAGGCTGGCCGCGAACCCGGATCCTCCAGTCTCAGCCTCCCGAATGCTGGGATTACAAGCGTGCGCCACCACGCCCGGCTCTGACTTATTTTTTATATATTGAAACAGGGTCTTACTAAGTTGTGGAGGGCCTCACCAAGTTGCTGAGCCTGGCCTTGAACCTGTGATCCTCCCATCTCAGCCTTCCAAGTAGCTATCTCTTTTATTTTATTTTTTATAGTACTAGGGATTGAACCCAGAGGCATTCTACCTTTGAGGTATAACCCCAGCCCGATTTTTTACTTCTTACTTGGAAATAGGGTCTTGTCCGGTTGATGAGTCTCACTACTTGCCGAGGCTATCCTCGAACCTGCGATCCTCCTGTTCAAGTCTGTGAACTCCAGGGTGATACTGGGAGTGGCCTGGGCTGCCTGTGCGTTGCTCCTGCTGTGTGGAGCAGGCGACCTGTGACCTGTGCATGTCCCTTCCAGGCCTCCACTTCCCACAGGCCTTTTACCACCTTGGGTGTGTCCAGGAATTTCTGGGGTTGGGCAGGGAAGAGGACTGTTAAAGTGACAGGGCACCTCAGGACTGCCAGAGGAGCAGTTTCATCCGAGGAGGAATGTTGAGAACCAAGAGAGATCGCTAGAGCTCTGAGGATCAGCAACAGGTGGGTTGGCATGGCCAGTGCTCTCGGTTCATGCCCCTGTGGGCGAGCAGTTAGCACAGGGGAATTCCTACCCCCTTCCTTCTGCATGTAAAACAAGTGGAGGAATGTTCTCTAAAGGAGAGGGGGAGGGAAGGCCTATAAGCTCTCAACCTGTAGGACTTCAGGTTAGTGTGGACCTTCCAGATTGACTTGGAAAACCTTGGCGGGGGGTGGGGGGGTGTGGTGTGTGTGTGTGACAGACAGACAGACAGACAGACTAAGACAGTCTCAGCACTGAGGTCCATTTGCTGAATACCTATGTTTTCTTTTTTCTTTTTTTTTTGCGGTACTGGGGATTGAACTCAAGGGCATTCTACCTCCGAGCTATACCCCCAGCCCTATTTTTTTTTATTCTTTATTTTGAAACCGAGTCTCACTAAATTGCGGAGTGCCTCACTAGGTAGCTGAGGCTGGCCTCGAACCCAGATCCTCCTGTCTCAGCCTCCTGAATGCTGGGATTACAAGCGTGCGCCACCACGCCTGGCTCCCTATGTTTTCTTTCTGTGTCTTTCTTTTATCTCTTTTTTGTTTGTTTGTTTTTTGGTACTGGGGATTGAACTCAAAAGCATGCTACGTCCAGCTCGATTTTATTTCTTATTTGGAAACAGGGTCCCACAAAGTTGCAGAGGGCCTTGCTAAGTTGCCAAGGCTGGCTTTGAACCTGCAATCCTCCTGTCTCAGCCTCCCAAGTACTGATATTTCAGGCATGTGCTACTACTCCCAGTTTACCTGTTTTTATTTATTTTATTTATTTATTTTGCAGTACTGGGGATGGAACACAGGGGCATTCTACCTCTAAGTAACACCCCTAGCCCTATTTTTTATTCTTTATTTTGAAACAGGGTTTCACTAAGTTGCAGAGGGCCTCAACTAAGTAGCTGAGGCTGGCTGTGAACCCAGATCCTCCTGTCTCAACCTCCCAGGTACTGGGATTACAAGTGTGCACCACCACGCCCTGCTCCCAGTTTACCAGTTTTTAAATGTGTTATAGACAACTTAAATTCATGTAAAACAGCGGAGATGGATACGTAATTTCTTTTCTTTGTGTGTGTGTGTGTGTGTGTGTGTGTGTGTGTGTAAGGTTCTGGGGATGGAACCCAGGGCTTTGCATATGTACTAGGCAAGTGCTCTACCACTGATCTATACCTAGCCCTTCTTAAATTTTATTTTTGGACAGACTCTGGCCAAATTACCCAGGCCACTCTTGAACTAGCAGATCTTCCTGCCTCAACCTTCCAGGTAACTGGGATTAAATGTGTGTGCCATCATGTCTGACTAGTTTTTTTTTTTTTTTTTGTGGTACTGGGGATTGAACCCAGAAGCATTCTACCTCTGAGCTGTACCCCAGCCCTATTTTATTTTGAAATGGGGTCTCACTAAATTGTGGAGGATCCTTGATAATTTGCGGAGGCTGGCTGCAAACCTGTGATCCTCCTGTCTCAGCTTCCCAAGTACTGGGATTACAGACTTGGCCACCAGGCCTGGCTCTGAATAATTTCCTGTTGTATGCATTGTATTAGTCAGGGTTCTTCAGAGAAACAGACCCAGTAGGGTCTATATGTATGTGTAGAAATTATGGAGAACTGGTTCATGCATTTATGGAAACTGGCAAGTCCAAATATGCTGCTCAAGAGCAGGAGTTGGTGGTGCAGTTCTAGCCTGAAGGCTGGCAGGTGAGACTCCCTCAGTGTTATTGTTCTGTTAGCTGGGATTACAAGCGTGCGCCACCACGCCTAACTTCTGGTGATCTCGTAATTGATGATCTCCACCTAGAGAGAAGCCTCTGCTTGATAGGTGCCCCCTCCCCCATCAGGAAGAGCACTCTGCTATTCTCCTGTGGGGAGGAGTTAGGCTTGGCATAGACCAGGAGCAGTGAGGGAAATCCCTCCTTAGGCAAGCAGATGGGGGGAGGGGGAGGGGCATTCTTCCCTGCTGTTGGAAGTGATGGGATATGAATAAAAGCACATCCGGTTAGGTGAGTGCCAGGCATGCACCTGCCACCTGATGCTCAGGGGGAAGTCCTGTGGGTGGACGATAGAGGGCCCAGTCCCTTGGTGGAACTGGCTTCTTGTTCACTGTTTCCAGTAATCATCGGCGACTAGGTGGAGGATAAGCAGAAGCAGAGTGGATGCAGGATTTGGAGGGTTGGAGGTGTAGGCTTTGAGACCCTGCACCAGACCATCTAATCTTGACAACCTGTGACGTAGGAGGTGCTGGTTTTTGTGACTGTTGAAGAAACGGATGCACGGAGGTGAACTGCCCTGTGATTCCACAATTAGTGGCTGTGTGCAGAGGTTGAGTTAGGTTGCACTTCTGCGCTCGAGACTTAGTGCCCACACCTGAGATGTGTGTGCCAGAGGTGAGGCTGCCATTTCTCTCCTGGCTTTCCTCCATTCTTTGGGCATGCGCTCTGCCTGTAGGTGCTCAGCCCTGTGCAAGGTGCCAAGGAGCTGAGGGCATCGAGGTGTGATAGAGACAGAGTCGGGGAGAGGCCCGAGCCTGTGCTGAGGAAGGGGCCAGGCCTGGCACAGCCTGCCAAACCTAGGGAGAGAACAGGCATGTGGGCCTCGGAGCTTGCCCACAACTTTCACAACGATCCAATGTGTAAATTCCAGGGTATATTTGGAAAGTTTCCAATTAAATAAAACATTTAAAAAATGAATGGAAGAAGCATGTGTGGCCTGTTGTGGCTGTGAAGCTGAAGGATGAGGCTGCAGAGAGTGGTGTTGCACAGTGATACTCTTGCATGGATTCCCAGTTGCATAATCCAGCACTGGGCAAGACATTCATTGATTACTGGGTGAGTAGAATAACGAAGCTGCTCAGGAGCCTTGATTTGTTGGGGAGAAACATGGCGGCCTATCATTTCAAAACTTGTTCTGGAAAACAAATATGACCTTTTTTAGACCCCCCCTCTTTTTTTTTTTTTTTTTTTTTTTTGTGATGCTGGGGGTTGAACCTAGGGTCATTCTATCTCTGAGCTACACCTCCAGCCCTATTTTATTTTTATTCAGAAACATGTTCTTGCTAAGTTACTGAGGAATTATAGGCATGCACCACCACACCTGAGTAATCTCTCTCTTTTTAAAAAAATTGTTTTATGCCAGGCATGATGGTGCACACCTGTGATGCCAGTATTTGGGAGACTGAGATAGGAAGATCGCAGATTTGAAGACAGCCTCAGCAAGTAGTGAGACTCTCATCAACCTATTGAGACCCTGTTTCAAAATAAAAAATAAATAGAACTGGGGGTGTAGCTCAGAGGTAGAATGCCCCTGGGTTCAATCCTCAGTAATACACACACACACACACACACACACACACACACACACACACACACACTGTGTTTCTCATTTTGTCTTCCAGTAATTTTGTTGCAGGGCTTTTTTTTTTTTTTTTTTTTGAGGTACTGAGGATTGAACTCAGGGGCATTCTACCTCTGAGTTATACCCCTAGCACTACTTTTTATTCTTTATTTTGAAAGCAAGGCCTCTCTAGTTGTGGGCTAAGTAGCTGAGGCTGACTTTGAACCTTTGATCCTCTTGTCTCAGCCTCCCAAATACTGAGATTACAGGCATGTGCCACCTTACCTGGCTTCTCTGGACTAATTAATTAATTTTTTTTTTTTTTTTGCGGTACTGGGGATTGAACTCAGGGGCATTCTACCTCCGAGCTACACCCCCAGCCCTATTTTTTTATTCTTTATTTTGAAACCGAGTCTCACTAAGTTGCGGAGTGCCTCACTAGGTAGCTGAGGCTGGTCTCGAACCTGGATCCTCTGGTCTCAGCCTCCCGAATGCTGGGATTACAAGCGTGCACCACCACGCCCGGCTTCCAGCCCTATTTTTTATTCTTTATTTTGAAACAGGGTCTCACTAAGTTGCAGAGTACCTCACTAGGTACCTGAGGCTGGCCTCGAACCCGGATCCTCGGGTCTCAGCCTCCCAAATGCTGGGATTACAAGCATGCACCACCACACCCAGCTCTGGATTAATTTTAAAATGAAGACCACATTGCCAATCAGTTTTATGAGAGATGTAATAGATATTAAACAAATTTATTTTTGCAGTACTGAGGATTGAACCCAGGAACATTCTACCTTCGAGCTACACCCCCAGCGGTATTTTTTATTCTTTATTTTGAAACAAGGTCTTACTAAATTGTGGAGTGCCTCACTAAGTAGCTGAGGCTGGCCGCGAACCCGGATCCTCCTGTCTCAGCCTCTCAAGTACTGGGATTACAAGCATGTGCCACCACACCTGGCTAAATTTTTATATTATTTCTGTAATTAGCTTTTGTCTTGGAAAATTTTATACATGCAGAAAAGTTGCAGAGATAATGTGGTGGGTAAGAACCTGGTTTCTCTCAGTGTTAACACCTTACGCAACCACAGCACATTTGTCAAAATTAAGAAATTAATTTGGGCATAGCTGGCCATGATGGCACTTGCCTATAATCCCAGAATTTGGGGGCCTGAGTCAGGATCACAGGTTTGGCAATTTAGCGAGACCGTATTTCAAAATAATAAAAATAAATAAAAAGGGTAGGGATGTAGCTCAGAGTTAGAATACCTCTGGGTTCAATCCCAAGTACCACTAAACAACAACAACAAAATGAAATGAACATGGGTACAATGTTACTAACTGAAGTGCAGACTTTCTTGGACTTGAGCAGCCTCCCTGCATCCCATCCAAGTTAGCAGGTTGCAGGTAGTTCTCTCTCATCTGTGACAGTTTCTCAGACGTTCCTTCTTTTTCTTGACCCTGGCAGTTTTGAAGCGTGCAGATGGGTGTCTTGTGGCATGTCCCTCAGGTTGGATTTACCTAGTGTTTCCCCAACATTAGACTGGGCTTGTGGGCCTGGGGATGAATCTCACAGAGGGGCAGTTCCTTTCTTGGGGGGAAATTTTGGAGGGGCGGGTGTGATAGCTCCATGACTCACATGGGGGTGCTCATCTTGTAGGCTCTTATGCATGTTCGCATTGGCCCTGCCTCCCCACAAGGTTGCGGTCCTGAGGCAGGCTCTGCTTGCTTTGGGCCTCTTCCGTGCTTGAGGACTGCTGCTCCTGTCTGTGTCGGAGTGACCTGCCAGATCAGGTAGGACATGTTGGGTGCCTGATTCTGTGAGCATTTCACAATTTTCACCACACGAGAATGGGATTGGTTAGGTGTTGGTGATTGTTGAAGTTGGGAGTTGTTCTAGTTTCTACTTTTGATATGCTGGCATTTTCCATTAAAAAAGAAAAAACATTTCTAATGCACAGCCCAAATCAATTCCAGATTGTTTGATCAGTTAGGTGTTCTCATGGTGGCTGTGTGAGCTGCTCAGGCTGTTACTCTTCTTAAATGTATTTGACTCTTCTCCAAGGCCTCCCTTAAGAGGGGCTTGCATCCAAAGTAGTGGTAGGTGCCACAGCTAGTAACAATGTAGTAATACTGTTCCTGAACATCTTTGGAAGAGAAAAACCATCAGTGTGCCCTCAGAAAGGAATTCCTGCTAAAAGTTTACAAACCAGGAGTGGCATACACGTGTAATCCCCATACTTGGGAGGCAGAGACAGGAGGATTGCAAGTTTGAGACCAGCCTCAGCAACTTAGTGAGAAAAAAAAGGTTACAGATTAGTTGGAATGCATTTATAGAAAAGAAGACCCCTACTATGTAATGTCTCACTAGTTTGTTGGAAAGAATATCTGAATCTAACAGATTTGGAACTATCTGTTTTTTTAATTATCCGTGCAGTATTTTGACATTTCAAACTCTGCAAGTCTAGTCTTTCAGTGAATGTAGCAAATAAATACTGATACCATTTAAAGATCCTAGTGCATGTACGCAAACCCCAAGACACTTACTAGTAGGTGGGAGAATTATGTGTGGGGGGGCAGCCCCCTGGGCCCAGAGTCTGGGTCAGTACCCCCTGCCTCTGTGTTCTCCCGTTAGTCTGCAAACACACAGTTCAGGGCTGTGAGTTGTGAAGGTGAATGTTGTGACACACGCATATGGGATGAGCACACTTGTGGCGTCACGGTTCCAAAAAACCTTGGCTAGTATGTGGTTGGTGCTAACCACTCTGAGAGTGCCTCTCAGACTTTCCATTTGGTTCTGCTGGTCCAACAAGCTAAGACTTGCTTACTCACAAGAATCTCTCTCACACCTACCTCTGCCTGCAGTTAATTCATATCCTTGAGATTCAGTAACCTGTAGGTGATACGGCCAAGCTCCTCCTCCTATCCCGCCTCAGGGAGCAGTGAAGCCCACACGGGAGGAGCTTGCTGGCCCAGGCCACCTCTGATCTTCCCTGGGATTTAGGTTTCTTAGAGAAAGGGTTTATAAGATCTCACACTTTGCTTTATAGAGTAAATTGTGTATCTTTAATACAACAAGGGGAAAAAAAGATCATAAATATGATCAGCTCCAATTTTAAAGTGGTAGAAAGATCAAATCAAATACACTTTAGGGGGCCGGGTGTGGTGGCGCACACTTGTAATCCCAGGACTTGGGAGGCTGAGACCGGAGGATCCAGGTTCGTGGCCAGCCTCAGATACTTAGTGAGGCCTTCTGCAACTTAGTGAGACCCTGTTTCAAAATGAAGAATAAAAAATAGGACTGGGGGTGTAGCTTGGAGGTAGAATGCTCCTGGGTTTAATTCCTAGTATCCCTCAAACAAAACAAAACCAAACCACTTTAGGATTATAGTTGGTATTCTCTATATAATTATCTCCATATTTCAGATGGAGAATGGAAGCTCTTGGCAGTGACTAACCATGTATTTTACATTGAATTTACATAACACTCTCGTGTGGGCTTCACTGCTTAGCGGCCTCACGTGTATTCTTCTTACATGCCGGGCACAGTATTGAAAACCTTGACCAAGGGTTCAGATGTTTCCCACTTCTTGGCATGTGAGAGTCCTTCGTCTTTTCCAGTTTTTTCCTCAGCACTGATCCAAAGTGGAGAGGGAGAAAGGAGAAGATATGGTAGAGTTCTGGAATGCACTGGATTGAGATTTCACTGATTTACATATTTATATCCTCCTGGTTTCACACCGATTCTGTTTGTGGTTTGGTACGACTCTCTCCCAATACGGGATTACAAAGGAAGGTGGCAGACCCACGCTCTTCCTTGCTGTCCCTCGAGCAACACCAATAAAATAGATACTTGATTCTGCCAAGGACCTAAGAGGTCAAGCTCCCCTACACTCCCCCGGCGTGCTGGTGTCCCACTGGCCCCCCGGGCACACACTTCTGTCAGAAACAGGCAGAGCCGCTTCACACACGTCACCTCTGTGTGACTCTGCCCAAGCCACCCTCCCACCCCTGGAGCTGCAGTTCCCATCTGAAAAATGGGCAGTACTCCCATCTCTCAAGGCCGTCACGCGCATAGAGTCGTGTCTAAGGACCCTGGCAGGTGTGCACTCAGGAAATAGTACCTAATTATCTATTTGCAGGATTTCTGAACAACAGTTCATGATGATATATTCACTGTTATGCTGCCCAAACATCAGCAGTGTAAGTATTCTTTTATAAAGCTAAAGATACTTAGCTTAAGTATTATAATTTATTCTTAGAATGTATCACAGCTTAAGCATCCTGTAGCTGAAAATACAAAGTCTAAAATGCTTTGTATCTTGAAACTTTTTGAGGACTGACACGACACAAGTGAAAAATTCTACACCATAAAATTATTAAAACTATTATCTAAAATTCCTGGCAAGCTATGTGTACAAGATGTGTATGGAATATAGATGAATTTCATGGTTTAATTTCATCCCATCCCTAAGATATCTCATTATGTATATGCACATATTCTGAAGTTCAAAAACTTCTGAAATCCCAAACACTTATGGTCCTTACCATTTCTTTTTTTTTTTTTTCCCCAGTACTGGGGATTGAACTCAGGGGCGTTCTACCTCCAAGCTACACCCCCAGCCCTATTTTTTATTCTTTATTATTCTTTATTTTGAAACCGAGTCTCACTAAGTTGTGGAGTGCCTCACTAGGTAGCTGAGGCTGGCCGTGAACCTAGATCCTCCGGTCTCAGCCCCCCGAATGCTGGGATTACAAGTGTGCGCCACCACGCCCGGCTCCTATTTTTTATTCTTTATTTTGAAACAAGGTCTCACTAAGTTGTGGAGGGCCTCATTAGGTAGCTGAGGTTGGCTGGGAACCTGTATCCTCCTGTCTCAGCCTCCCAAATGCTGGGATTACAAGCGTGCGCCACCATGCCTGGCTCTGAGCATTTCATATAAGGGTTATCAACCTGTAACTGGTGTGTGTGTGTGTGTGTGTGTGTGTGTGTGTGTGTGTGTGTATGGTACTGGGAATTGAACTTAGGGGCATTCTACCTCTGGGCTATACCCCCAACCCTCTTTTTTATTCTTTATTATTTTGAAACAGGGTCTCACTAAGTTGCAGAGTGCCTTACTAAGTAGCTGAGACTGGCTACACTGATTCTGTGTTTGTGGTTTGGTACTACTCTCTCAGACCCCCCAATACGGGGATTACAAAGGAAGGTGGCAGACCTTTGATCGCTTTGAACCTGCGATCCTGCGGTCTCAGCCTCCCAAGTACTGGGATTGCAAGTGTTCACCGCCATGCCTGGCATCTGTAACTGTTTGTTTTTTAGTGTGAAAATCCCTTTTTCCAAACTATAAAATGAGCCAGATGTGGTGGCTTAATATACATTTAAAAAAAGTTATAAAAAGGCTTTGAAAGGAAATAATGGAGCCAGGCGTGATGGCGCACACTTGTTATTCCAGCATTTGGGAGGCTGAGACCGGAGGATCCGGGTTCGAGGCCAGCCTCAGCTACCTAGTGAGGCATTCCGCACCTTAGACCCTGTTTCAAAATAAAGAATAAAAAATAGGGCTGGGGGTGTAGCTCGGAGGTAGAATGCCCCCGAGTTCAATCCCCAGTACCCCCCCCCCCAAAAAAAGAAAGAAAATAATGGGAGGTAATAGGTTTTTTAAATTTTACTACTGTCCTTACTGGTAAAATGGAGTTGGTGTTGCCCTGACTGTGTTACTGTGTTTCCTCCCTTCAGTAAACAACACTGGTCAATAAAGCTGGGAGCTCCTGCCTGGTGCCCTGCTCTTCCTTGGAGGAAGGAGCTGCAGCCAGAGAGGGAGGCAGCAGCTAAAGGTGCAGCGCTAGTGGTACCCCTTCTTTACCTGCTCACCTCGGGGTTCTCCTTCCTGGGGAGCTGCCCACAGCTCCTCCCTGCCTCCTGTCCCAGCCCTCAGCTCAGCCCCCTGCTTAGGTCTCTGAGACGGTCCCTGCCATTCTGTGTGAGGGCACTTGGCCACGTACCTTGCTAGACTCTAAGCTGCTTAGGGACAGAAATGGTGACGTACTTAGTTTTTAACTTCCAGCATAGAGAGGATGCTGAATGAATGTTTGTCAGGTGGTGTTAGCTTTCTATCACTATAGCAAATACCCGATATAATCAACTTGTAAAGAGAAAAGGTTTATTTTGGCTCATGATTTTGGAGGATTTGGTCCATGGTCAATTGACCCTGTTGCTTTTGGGCCTGTGGTGAGGTAGCACATTGTAATAGGAGTGTGTAGTAGAGCACAGACACTCACCGGATGCCTGGGATGCAAAAGAGAGGAAGAGACCGGGACCTCACGGTTCTTCCGGAAGCCACCCCCCAGTGACCTGAGGACCCGCCGCCAGGGCCAGGCCCATCTCTCTCTTTTTTTTTTTGCGGTACTGGGGATTGAACTCAGGGGCATTCTACCTCTGAGCTATACCCCCAGTCCTATTTTTTATTCTTTATTTTGAAACCGAGTCTCACTAAGTTGCAGAGGGCCTCACTAGGTAGCTGAGGCTGGCCGTGAACCCGGATCCTCCAATCTCAGCCTCCCGAATGCTGGGATTACAAGCATGCGCCACCACGCCCGGCTAGCCAGGCCCACCTCTTAAAGTTCCTCCCACCCCTCAGTTGCCAAGTGGGGGCTAAGCCTTTAACATGTGGACCTTTGGCGGACAGTCGAGATCCAAACTGTAGCAGGTGGCTGAATTAGAATATAAGTAAATGGAGGAGAAAAATCACATCACAAAATAGTAGCATAACATGTCACCTGACTTTTCCTAAAAATACCCCAAACTCACCATGCACCTTGCTCAGCATTTCTTTCTGGATGTGAACTTCCTTCCGGGATTATTCCCCGTCTTCAGTGTGTTGCCCCAGGAAGGCTGGAGCTTTCCCAAGGCCACGGGTGATGTGATGTCCTGGCCACTGAAATGACATCGTAACCCCTGAGGTGGTGTGTTGCTTCTCCTGGTGATATTTGGGGATTTTATGAAGTGCATAAGAAAAAATTATCATATTCCCTCAGTCATGTTGGTGCTTTGAAAGTTTCCTCAGTTGGGCTTTCTGCTTTAATTAGTCTGGCGGCTTCTTCCTTTTCTTCTTTCTCTCTTTTTTCCCTTCCTCTTTGGTCAACTGCCAGAGAAGTAAAGAAGCTTATGTAAGGGGTTTTAGCTTTTTTACTTTGCCAAAGATAGAAGTGGAACTTAGCTCTACTTTGTCCTGGCACCTTCTCTGATAGAGAGTATTAGAAATTTGGCTCATTTTACTCTTTTTATGGATGAATGTGGGAGGAGTAGAGCCAAGATGGCTCTATTTACTTCTGTGTTCATGAAAAATATGAAAGGCTCACAAACAGGATTTGAAATTAGCCACTACCTTCTTCCTCAGCTGCACCAATTGATCACAGTGTTCTTATAAATCTTATTTATCAGTATGGTTCATTTGCAGAATTAAATTTTTTTTGTGTGTGTGGTACTGAGTATTGAGCCCCCAGTCCTTTCTATTTTTTATTTGGAAACAGAGTCTCACTAGGTTGCAGAGGCTGGTTTCAAACCTGTGATACTCCTGTCTCAGCCTCCCAAGTACTGGGATTACAGGCGTGCCCCACCATGCCCAGCTCCGAATTTAGTATCTACTTGTTGTTTGAAGACAAAGAAAAGCTAAATGAGTGTATTAGATTTTAAGTTAGCGTATTAGGTTTCACTGGCTAAGTGTCTGTCCAGTGGCCCTTGAACCCTGTCCCTGAAACTCCCTGCCGTCTGTGCGTCCCTTCACTGGCTTTGTCACTCTATTGCAGTGACAGCGGAGAGAACCTGAGCTCTGCTGACTAGAAAGTGGCCCACTTGGGAGTCATCAATGCATAATAGAGGATCAATTGTTCTAAGACTTGAGACTCAATAAAATACACTTAGGCTAAAATGTCATGAAACTTGCTTTAGCCTTTGATTCAGGCCTCTTGTGCTGTAGTTCTGTCCTAATTAGCTGGGTGACTTTGGGCAGGTTGCTTAACTTGTCTGTTGTGGTTGTCCTTCCTGCACATCTCTTATCTAGCCATTTTATCATCTGGTACTAGGGATTGAACCCAAGGGCACCTCACCACTGAGCTACATCTCCAGCCCCTACCCCCTCTTTTTCTCTTTGTGATACTGGGAATTGAGCCCAGGGTCATTCTACCTCCAAGCTCCACCCCCAGCCCTTTTTATTTTTTGTTTTGGAATGGCCTTGCTAGGTTGCTGAGGCTGCCCTTAAACCTGTGATCCTCCTGTCTCAGCCTCCCAAGTACTGGGATATGGGTGAGTACCACCACACCTGGCTCCCAGATCTTTTCATTTTTTATTTAGAGAAAGGGTCTCACTAAGTTGCCCAGGCCAGCCTCAAACTTGCAGTCCTCCTACGTCAGCTCCCAAGTGGCTGGAATTACAGGTGTGTGCCACCCTTATGAAGTCTTTTAAAAGCACGCAGTGAACCTCAGCTGTTCTGACATGTGACAGTTGTAATGTAGGCATCAGGTAAAGAAGCAGCCTCCTTAGGTCCTTGTGGCGGCCTGAGTCAGGCCAGGCGAGGACCGGGGTGGGAGGCACTGGTGGTCTTAGGCTAGCTGGGTGGACTGTTCCTGCATTTTTTTCTGCCTTAGCCCACGTGGTTTGTCCTTCGAGAACCGAACGGTGTCCCTCCCTGGAAAGCCTTCCCTGGCGCCGCTCCCCACTGCCCTGTTGCTTCCTTCTCTCCCTCCCTCCTCCCCAGGGCCCTCCGCACTTGGGACAGGCTCCGCTTTAGCATTCATCTGCTCTCACCATTTTAATGTATTTACACTTTTGCTCGGTCCGTACACTGTAGACAAATCTAGGGCAGGGACCTTGGCTTCTTACAGTGGGGTGCTAAGTCCCTAAGGACTGTGCCTGGCACCGTTGGTTGAACGAGCGCCCAATGGTTTCCAGTCTTTGGTGACAGAAACCAGATCGGAACTGGAAATACCAGCTGAGGCACTGTGTGCCAGAGGCTAGCACGTGGGTTTTTGCACTGCACCCCTGCCCCAGAGCAAGAGAGCTGACTGAGCCAGACCTGTCCTGTGCCAGAAGGGCCGCTTTCCCTCCTGGAGTCCACTGGTGAGGTGTGGGCAGGGAGAGTGCCCTCCACCTGGAAAGCTGGTCTTAGCACTCACAGCCCCACTGCGCCTGCATTCTCGATCCAGGTCAAATTCAGATCTTAATAGCAGTAGTTGTAGCTGAGATCCAGTTGTAATCCTTTGGAGAAGTCAGGATGGAGAGATGGTGGGTGTAGTCAGCAAAGACTGGAGCTGACTGCCTGGGTCCAAGTCCTGCCTCCCTCCCCATCCTGGCTGTGGGACGCTGGACAAGCTACGGGACCTCCCTGTGTCTGAGTCTCTTACCTGAAAATGGAGCTGATAATGTTACCTCCATGGGGTGATTCTTATGATTAGCCAGAAATAAAGCAAGCACTACATGAATGTTTATTGAGTAGCCTTTATTTTTGGATCTTAAAAAGAAGAATATGACTCTTTAAACAAAAGGAATAAGTGCACTTTGCTGCGATTGTTGCCCTCAGTGGGGCCCTGGGTCCCGTGGTTCTGGCACCCTAGTTCTGTGAAGAGGACAGGGAGGTAGCCGGCTCGCTTTACTGGCTCCAGTGCTGCTCTCTAGGAGAGAAGTGCTCTCCAGGCACGGCCGGCCTGGTGCCCGCACCGTCCGAGTAACAAACAGCAGCGAGGCTGATGGGTCGGTTCAGCTGAGCTGCGGCAGAATGCGGCAAGATCTTCGTGGTGTTGACTTGTCTGCTTTTTTGGGGTGGTATAATATTCCCAGTAGTTCAGATTATCATCATGTTGAGTAACAGTCTTGTTGACGTGGCTTTTGCTTTTCTGGTGCTCTCCCATAAGGAATTTCTAAATACAAGATTTTGGCAATAGATTTTTAACCTATTTTGTGTTGTGAGACGAGACTAGATGACTGTTTTTAACTTAACATTTTGAATAAGTACAGGTAGCAAGAACCCTGGTAAGTGGTGTATATCCACTTAGCACAGTTTCCCTGTGCAGTGTATTAGTCTGTCACGTACATAGTTTTCCTTGGGCCCACGTTGCAAGGAGAAAACTGCCACTGCTACTTAAAAGTAGCGCCCTGGCTGCCTCCTCTTCTGGGAGGGCTCCCTGGGGAAACTGAGCCCATGAAGTACTTGTCCCTGTCTTTGCAGATCAGTTTCAATAGCTGATCTTTACCTTGGTGTTCATAACTTTCAATGTTGTACAAAATTCTTAAGAATCTTTTTTTTTTTTTCTCCTTGTACTGGGGATTGAACCCAGGGGTGCTTTACCACTGTGTTATAACCCAGCCTCTTTTAAATTTATATTCTTTCTCCACTAGAGGTTGAACTCAGGGCTAACCCTTGAGCTAAATCCCCAGCCCTTTTTATTTTTAATTTTGAAACATGATCTCAATGAGTTGCTGAGGCTGGCCTCAAACCTGTGATCCTCCTGTCTCAGCCCCCCCCCCCCAAGTACTGGGATTATAGGTGCATGCCACCACACCCAGCTAAATTTATATTTCAAGACAGTCTAGCTAAATTACCCAGGTTGGCCTTGAATCTGTGATCCACCTGACTCAGCCTCCTGAGCAACTGGAATTACAGATGTGCGCCACTGGCTAGAAACTTTTTATAGAAGGGTAACATAGAAGTCCACAGATCACAAGTGTGCGTATCAGTGAACTTGTCACATGCAGTACACACACCATTAGTTTAAGAACCAGAACGCTTCTCAGTTGGCACCCCTCCTGCCCCTGTCCTGGCTTTAGGGGGACCCCCACGCTGGGCATTCTCATGGGCACATACATTGTAGAATTAGGACAGAGGATCTCGTCCTCCCCACCCAAAGTGACATTGTTTTCTTTATTCTCAGTTCCTTGTCAGGATGGAAGAGGGGTTTTGTTTTTACTCTCATCATCACACTTGTATATTTCCTGCCAGACCTCTTATGAGACAGTTTTGGGACCCCGCGTCCCCAGTCCTGTCTCCTACATCACAATTCCTGTTCATCTTCCACTAACAAGCTCTGCATAGAAAGAAGTTGAGTTCTGCAGGGAGGGACGGTGTAAGATTAGTCCTTGCAAGCCAGTCCCTGTCATGCTGGCTGTTGTGATGACTGGCTCCCTAGATACAGAGCATGTCTTTTTTCTCTCCTAAACAGAAGAATCCTCAATACAAGAAGAGAGTCTAGGAGTATCATGTATGGTGTAAATTAGTTTATATACAAGTTGCTTTGGGGGCTGGTGTTACATGAATTTTGTTGTAAGACCTCTTCCCCTTGATTTTTCATGGAATCACTGACATTTCTGCGGCCACTCTGAAAAGAGCTCTCTGTGACGGCCGCGGCAGGCAGGAGCCGGCGGAGCCGAGAACCTGGTGCCTGTACAGTGAATGCAGCAGTGTAGGGGAATGACCTTATCTCAGCAGCCAACAGGAAATGATGAAATGTGCTGGGAGAATTCGGCTGGGAGCCGGAGGTCAGACGGACCAGCAGGGTCGGAGAGAGGCAGGTACTGAAGCCAGTCGCAAACTTAGGGGGCTGAAGCCTGCGTTTGACAGAGAAACGGGAGCGTGCTGTTGAAGGCGTGCAGTTACTGGAAGGTAGACCTTTTTGAAAGTAGAATTTTCTTTGATTTGTTTTTCTAACCAAGTGATTGATTTCACGGTAATCACCTTGTAAGCAAGCCTACCTAGTTTTAGAAGTCCTTGACGAAAGTGTTCGGGCAGTTCAATATTAACCAAACAGCGTGGGATGTTTTGTTCAGCATGTGTAAAGAAAATGTCAGTGATTTTCTTGATGAATAGATTTTGGCCTGAACTAATCAAGGCTTGTGCCTTAGAATTCTTGACTGCTTTTAGAACATGTGTGCTTGCTTCCTTTCAGCATGGAATGACTGGATTTGCTTTGGCATGTTTCATACCAGCTTGTAGACCTGCCTCGGCATTGTTTTCTTACTGGGGAGCTGAATGAGTTACCTGAGTTAACCGTTACTAGGGGGTTGTTTTTCACCCTGTACTCTAAGACATCATGTTTATTACGGGCTGCTGCTTCCTTTCTTAGTAGCCACATCTAACCTGCGGATACATAAATGGGTCTTGGGGAGAAAAGGAACAGTGAGCCTTTCCCGTTGACTGTGATTGCTGCTTTTTTGACTGGTCTCTCAGGCACTCTGAATTAGCACGCCGCTGCTCCAGGCCCCCTCCCAGTCCTGCTGAGTCAGCCTTTTCTTCTTTCTCTTCTCAGTTGGACCCTGTGCCCTTGTCCCCATCAGAGGGCTGCTATTAGACACTGTTTATATCTTTATTGGATAGTGAAATGTAAAAAAGTTTTATTGTCTTAATAACTGAGCAGCCTTACATACATTTTTGTATATATTTTTGTTTAAAAATGTTCTGGAAATGAAAAATTATGGCCTCCTCTTCATTTATCTATGCAGCACTGCAATTCTAATTGGAAGTGTGTTGTTTTAGTCTTGATATTTCAGTGACCCCTCTCTAAGCGAATTAGACTTACTGGATCACTTATTGCTACGAACATTAACAGGGCAGTGTTCTCTTGCTCTTCTCCAGAAAATGCCACGCTGGTCTAGTCTGTGCCACACAGAGAAGCCTGTTTTCTTATTAGGTTGTTAGATCCTGTGATTTGTGTATGTCTTAACACTTTTTTGGGGGGGGGGGGATGTTTTCTAGAAACTTCCAAAGTATAATATGTATCTTTTAGACCTTAATTGGATCCACCAGCTTTGTCTTTCTTCTTGTTCTGAATACCTCTTCCTTCAAATCCCTTCTCGACAATAAAATATCTTCATGAATTCTAGATGACCTTTACATGCTGCATTTATGAAAACAATACAGAGGTTTTATAACTTCAAAGCATGCCTTGCAGGTATGACATCTATACAGTAAGTAAAAAAAAAATAAGCCCCCCTTTATTCACTTTTTTTCTTTATATACAGTGTTGGTCCTTGGAATCTCTTACCTCCCCCCATAATTCTTTTATACATTGGTGGCATGATTTAAAAGGTGGGGACCTGGTAATCTAGTTATGGTGGCTGTTGGAGTGAGTATGGCCAGGCTCCCTCATTTTTTTTTTTTTTTTGCGGTACTGGGGACTGAACTCAGGGGCGTTCTACCTCTGAGCTATACCCCCAGTCCTATTTTTTATTCTTTATTTTGAAACCGAGTCTCACTAAGTTGCGGAGTGCCTCACTAGGTAGCTGAGGCTGGCCGCGAACCCGGATCCTCCGGTCTCAGCCTCCCGAATGCTGGGATTACAAGCGTGCGCCACCACGCCCGGCTCAGGCTCCCTCATTTTAACAAAGGAATGAAACCTCGAGGCGAAGTGACTTGTGCAAGGTCACAGGGCTTGTAACTAGCTGAATGAACCTGGAGCCCAGCTCTCTTGCCTTCGAGGTCATTACTCTTTCTATCGCAGGAATCTGCTTTATCCACGTTATTGTCTCACTTTCTTCTGAGTCCATTTTAATTTGTTTCATTTTCAAATACTCAGTTTTATTCATTACCAGTTTCTCTATAAGTAATGCTTGGCATAGATGTATAATGAGTAATATGTAACATAATATACAATGAAGTGCATTATAAGTACAAAGAGCATTGACATTTCTGCCCTGACAGATGCTTTTGCTTAAAAATAAAGAGTTCTTTATTTTATAGTTTTTACTGTCTCTCCCCTAAATTAGGTCCCAAAGTGAACCATATTGTGTGATTATCTCCTAGACAAAAATGGAGAGCCCAGTAAGATCACAGGTAGTAAAACAAACAGGTATTCCCCTCTTCCTCCTCTTCCCTCCCCCTGCCTTTCTTCTTCTTTTTGTGGTTCTAGGGATTGAACCCAGGGGCATTCTACCTCTGATATACACCCGTAGCCCTATTTTATTTTTTATTTTGAAACGGGGTCTCAATAAGTTGTTGAGGCTAGACACTGCGATCCTGCCGTCTCAGCCTCCCAGAGTGGGCCACTATGCCTGGCTTCTTAGTTTTTTATTTTTTATTTTTTTGTGTAGTACTGAGGATTGAACCTAGAGACATTCTATCTCCGAGCTACACCACTAGCCCTTTTGATTTTTTGTTTTGAAACAGGGTCTTGCTAGGTTACTGAGAATCTCACCAAGTTGCTGAGGCTGGTCAATCCCAGTGTTTAGGAGGCTAAAACAGGAGGCTCACAGGCTTGAAGCTAGCCTCAGCAACTTAGTGAGACCTTGTTTAAAAATAAATAAATAAATAAATAAATAAATAAATAAATAAATAATCAATCAGGCTGGGGTATAGCTTGGAGGTAGAATGCCTCTGGGTTCAATCGCTAGTACCACCAAAAAGAGGGAGAGAGAGAGAGAGAGAGAGAGAGAGAGAGAGAGAGAGAGAGAAGAAGGAGGAGGAGGAGGAGGAGGAGGAGGAGGAGGAGGAGGATTCTACAGGATGTGAAAGGAAAATCCTGGACAGTTCATTCCCTATATCTCAGCATTTTGCATTTCATTTCCTATAAGGGAATCAACTCTTAAGTCTTGAGAAAGACTGAACAGGTTTAGCAACATGAAAAACTTTAAAATGATGTATTATAATGTAAATAAAGAAGGAAATGATTTTAGTTAATCAAAACAGAATTTTTACAACTTTCCAGATTCTTTAAAAATAGTTTTTAAGCCAGGTGTGGTGGCGCAGGTTTGTAATCCTAGTACTTGGGTGGCTGAGACTGGAGGATCGCAGGTTCACGGCCAGCCTCAGCTACTTAGTGAGCCCCTCAGCAACTTAGTGAGACCCTGTTTTAAAATAAAGAATAAAAAATAGGGCTGGGGGTGTAGCTTGGAGATAGAATGCCCCTGAATTCCATCTCCAGTACCGCCAAATAAATAAATAAATAAATAAGCAAGCAAACAAACAGTCGTCTCCTGGGCTGGGCTGTAGTTCAGTGGTAAAGAGCATGCACTTAGCATGTAGGAGGCCACCCTTGGGATTAATCCTCAGCACCCCCCCTCCAAAGTTTCTGCTAAAAATTGAATTTGAATCCTTTTGAAATTTAGATATATAAGTAGAGGTATGCTGAGAATAGTGACTGCCCCTAAACCTTGGTGTGCCTACCATTGTCCAAAGCCATCCAGTGGTGCTCCAGGAGGTACATAAAACAGCACTTCTTTTCTATTTTTGTACTGAGGATTGAATCCAGGGGCATTCTGTCTCCAAGCTACACCCCTAGTCCTATTTTTTGTTCTTTACTTTGAAACAGGGTTTCACTAAGTTGTAGAAGTTCTCACTAAATAGCTGAGGCTGTCCACCAACCTGGAGCCTCCTGTCTCAGTCTCCCAAGTACTGGGATTACAAGAGTGCGTTACCATGCCCGACTATTTTCTGTTTTCTAAAGTATTCAGAGTATATTCCTTGAAGAAACAAATGTACTCTGGGAAAATGGGTGTTTTCATAAATATTTGAGTTGGAATCAAATTCAATAACTTCATACCTCCAGGCATGGTGGCGCACGAGTACTTGGGAGGCTAAGACCAGAGGATCCAGGTTCCCGGCCAGCCTCAGCTACTTAGTAAGGCCCTCTGCAACTTAATGAGACCCTGTTTCAAAATAAAGAATAAAAAATAGGGCTATCCATAGGATGGATGCCCCTAGGATCCATCAAAACAGCAAAAACAAAACAAAAAACCAAAACAACTTGATACCTATGTTACTTTATATAGCACAGGAATGGGTGGGATACACTTGCAATTCTGTCATGCAGCGGTGCAGAACTGTGGCCTTGGGGGGGGGGCAGGGGTTCTGGTGCATGGTTTTTCATCTCTTTTCAGAAGCTGCTGCTTTCAGGTGGTGAGCTGGGTTTCAGGAAGAGCCAGGCTGCAAGCCGGGAAGCCCGCTAAAGGAGTGGCTTGGTTTACTCCCCATAATTTAGTTCCCTTTGTTTCCCAATTAGCATTTTAGACTTACTGTTTTATTTTCAGTACATATTTAGTGTAACATATTTCAGCTACTTCTCTTTCTTTCTTTCTTTCTTTTTTTTTTTGTGGTACTGGGGATTGAACTCAGGGGCATTCTACCTTTGAGCTATACCCCCAGCCCTATTTTTTTTTTTAATACTTTATTTTGAAACTGGGTCTCACTAAGTTGCGGAGTGCCTCACTAGGTAGCTGAGGCTGGCCTCGAACCCGAATCCTCTGGTCTCAGCCTCCCAAATGCTGGGATTACAAGCGTGTGCCACCATGCCCAGCTTTTTTTTTTTTTTAATGGTACTGGGGATTGAACTCAGTGGCATTCTACCTCCGAGCTACACTCCCAGTCCTATTTTTTTTATTCTTTGTTTTGAAACAGGGTCTCACTAAGTTGCAGAGAGCCTCAGTAAGTAGTTGAGGCTGGCTGCGAACCCTGGTCCTCTGGTCTCAGGCTCCCAAGTACTGGGATTACAAGCTTGTGCCACCACGCCCGGCTCAGCTACTTCTTTTTCTAAGTGCATAATTGACATTCTCATCTCTTGCCTGTCAGTAAGTACTATTTGGTTCCCTTTCTTCCCATTCCCTAATTTCTGTCCATATTAGTGCAAATTCTCTTGTGCCTGTGAGACTTAAAGATGTGAAGATAACCAGACTGCTGGCAGATGGATGAATCTAGTTAAGGGCAGCCCCAGGGCTGCCGATGGCTCAGAAATCTCTGAGAATTTGGGCTATTGGTGTTTGGGCCTTCCGAATTCCATTCCTGTGTGGGTCTTCTCTTCAGACCAGGGAAGTGATTTGTCTACTGTTCCTTCTAATTCAACTGATGCATACAAAAAGAAAGGTGCTGGGCATGGTGGGCTGATCACAAGTGTACATTGACTTGGAAAGCAGAAACTTTTGGTTCTTTCCCACCTATGGGGCAGTCAGCTTAGGGTCACTGGGTCAGATCCACCCTTCCTGTGCAGGAAGAATGTTACAGTAAGGCTATGAGGCCATGCAGAAAAGCAATGAGACCACTTTTAGAGGCGAAATCTCTACATTTTTAACACGGAGCTGTTAAGACATTACGCATTGTCTTGGGCACATCTAGTAAACAGGTAAGGTTGAGGAGTTTGAATTTGAGATGGCAGAAGTTGTCATGATGAAAAGTCCTGGTGTGAGGCTTCTGTAAACTATAAATGTCCCGGCACCTCACTGCTTTCATTGATGGATGTGCAGACATCTGAGCAAGCGCTGTGATTGATTGATTTATTGTACTAGGGATTGAGCCCAGGGTCGTTCTACCTCTGAGCAACACCCCCAGCCCTGTTTCATTCCTTTATTTTATTCCTTTATTACTAAGTGGCAGAGGGCCTCACTAAATTGCTGAGGCTGGCCATGAACTTGCTGTCCTCCTGTCTCAGCCTCCCAAGTACTGGGGGATTACAAGTGTGTGCCACCGAGTCCGCAAATCACTGTGCGAGATCACTGTCTGGAGGGACAGTCCACCGGCATGCTGGCTGGCTGGCTTGATGTGTTCATTTGAGCACGCATGCATGATTCAGCTAATGTAGCCACTCAATTTTGTGTCAGGCTCTGTAGATGGTGGAGATTGAGTTTTTGCCCCTGAAAAGTCACAGACTAAGAGGGTAGATACTTTGAAAGGGCAGGGTGATGAGTCCTCTTATAGAGGTATAGGAAGCCTATTCTGTGAGGAAGGGGGAGGTTATGGAAGATTTCAGTTTGGTGATGAGTTTTGGAGAGAGGGTTTGTGAGACAGACAAGGGAAGCAATGAGAACAGCACGCAGCAGCAAGGAGGTCAGAAAGAAGACGCCCTGCTTGGGAGATGATGTCTGTAGAGCTGCATTGGACCAGTGGAATGCTGCCTGATAGTGGCACCTGGGCTGAATGCGGAGACAGTTAATGAGTATTTAAGAATCAAATCCTCCTGCGGTTTGCAAGACTTTTTTAACTTCAAGGGTGCATATTCATAGTATGGCTGAGAAGTATCTGAGCAGCTTACTTCCTGACAGCTTCTGTGGTTTCCTGGTGTTCTCTAGCATCCTCGTGGTGGGCTGGACGGCAGGTGGGGCGGGCTCTGAATTGGATGTGCTACTTTTTATTGCTGGTAGGTGGGGCAGACAGAAGTCACTCCTATGGTGACTTGAGTGACTCAGGCTGGTATCACTCTGCTGTTTGTAAATTCTCTGTCGCCCCCCTTAAAAGCCACAGCAGCTTCCCAGGACCAGCCTGATCCTGTGCTGTGCTGTTTTTTTCTTTCTTTCTTTCTTTCTTTTTTTTTTTTTTTGTCATACAGGTTTTTCTACCTGGGGATACCTTTCCCTGCTTCTCCAGGTGATGAATTCCCACTGAATGACAGCCTTGGACACCCTTTCTGGACTCTCTGTGTGTCCCAATGGCATGTTAGCAGAACTTTTTCTTAGTACATGGCCATTGTGTTGGAAGAGGGTGTTCAAGTGTCTGTCAGCCCGGTGAAAAGGGAGCACCTCAAGGCCGGGCGTGGTGGCGCATGCTTGTAATCCCAGCATTTGAGAGGCTGAGACCCGAGGATCTGGGTTCGCGGCCAGCCTCAGCTACCTAGTGAGGCCCTCCGCAACTTAGTGAGACCCTGTTTCCAAATAAAGAATAAAAAATAGGGCTGGGGGTATAGCTCAGAGGTAGAATGCCCCTGAGTTCAATCTCCAGTACCGCAAAAAAAAAAAAAAAGGAGCGCCTCAGTTGTGGGCGCTGAGGCATAGGCATCCTCAGCTGGTGTGACTGGGTGTGGAGGCCTCCCTTCTCCAGGTGCTGTGCCAGGTCCCAGATGGATGCCTTTGTGTGTGTGTGGTACTGGGGATTCTAGCTCTGAGCTATATCTCCTGCCCTGTTTTATTTTTGATTTTGAAACCAGGCCTTGCTAAGTTGCTGAGGCTGGCTGTAAACCTATGATCCTCCTGGCTCAGCCTCCCAAATACTGGGATTACAGGCCTGCACCAGCATACCTAGCTTGATGGATGCTTTTTTACCTACATAGTCTCTAAGGCAGATTGAATTCTATTTTGTAGATGAGCAAGTATTTTTGCCTGAGGCAATCAAACCATTAAAAGGTCTTGTCTTCTGAAGAAACAAAGTTGTAGATTTCAGAGACCTTCTAGATTTGTGCTTCCTGGCTAGTATGTTCTATAGTGTTGTTATTTTTTGATGTCTCTAATTTTTATCTTGGTGACTTTCACCCCTTAATCAAAGCCTAGGCCTCCTTGAGGGTTCTGCTCTGTCAGACTTTAGGGTAGGGAAGTGTCCTGGCAACTGCTGCCTGTCTGCAGAGGAAAAGTATCTGTTCCTCCTTTGCAGACTGAGAACCACAAAGGCCCTTTGTGTGACAGGAAGTCCTGCTTCTAGAAGGGGCTGCCTCAAAGTGGAGGGCTTGAAAGGAGCTGGAGGGGTCGACCTGGGGCCGCTCTGACTCATGCGTGTTGTTAATAATGCCCTTTGTCTAGTCTTGGGAACCTGCTTCCGCAGCCCTCGGAGCCGTCTGCTCCCAGTGATCCGAGTTTCTCCACCCCCCCTCCCCCCAATATCTGCCCTTGGTGAATGCCCCCATTTTCTGGCCCGAGCAGAGGACAGCCTCCCGACCCATTCTATATTTTTTTCTTCCTACTTTTTCCGAAAGAATCCTTCTGATTCATCTGGGCCTATGTGACTTCCTTTTCAGGGTTTAAGTTCATCTCTTGAATGAGAGAACTTGCAGCTTAGGGAAGAGCCCCTCCTGCAGATGCTTCTGACTGAGAGGAGGGGTCTTTGGGGAAGGCACTTGATGTGACTTAGCAGGTGGCTCTGGTGGTGCCTCTGGAAGACTGGCCCGGAGGGGAGCGGAGCCTCGCAAGAAGTGCAGGGAGTAAAGATGAAGTGCAGATGCCCGAGTCAACGGCCTTGTCACACACTTCTCTTGTGTCTGCAGCCATCTGTCACATGTTGGGTTCTGTGGTTAGGACGCTAAGACACTCTGGAGTTGGGGGGCAGTTATGGCTCTCCAGTCCTGACACCTGGCTGGATGTGAGAGAAATGGGTGTGATGGGTGTGTGTGTGTGTGTGTGTGTGTGTGTGTGTGTGTGCGTGCATGTGCGTGCATGGTGAAGGGCTTCTGAGATTGTGTGGGAACCCACTGCTCCAGTGCTTGGCAGGCAGCTTTACCTCTGGTGACCTCACTGGAGCCCCTTACTGTGTGGACATGCTGGTAAATCAATGAGCACTTGCTCTTCAGAGCCCTGAAGTGAGTTCCTGTTGAGTGCGACTCCCCGGGCAGCCAGTGTGGAATGCTTACATTTGAGCGCAGAAGCGGCCATATCTGTCAAATGTATTTTTTGTTTGTTTGTTTTTAGGTACTAGGATTGAACCCAGGAGCATTCTACCTCTGACTACACCTCCAGCCCTATTTTATTTTTTATTTTGAAACAGAATCTCACTAAGGTACTGAGGACCTCGCTAAATTGCTGAGGCTGTCCTTAAACCTCTGGGACCTTCCTGTCTCAGCCTTCCAAGTACTGAGATTATAGGCATGCACCATTGTTCCCGGCTTGTTGGATGTATTTAATTGGAGCTAAGTATTACTTTTGGGACCATGGGTTATAATGCTTTTCCATATTTAGAGCAGTAGAAAATCAAAACTGCAGAAGTTCCCATCATCTAGCCCACCCCACGCTATGCAGAAGCGTCAGCAGGCTGTGAGTGGACAGACATGGGCTCAGCCCCTCCCATCCAGGTGGTGGCACTGGGCCAGGTCGCTGTGCCCAAGCCTTTCCCACCCCGTGCTCCTCCTCCTCCCCCAGGCACTAGAGGAGTGTGGTGCTGTCTGTTACTGAAGGTGGCCAACTGTGTGCAGTGTGACCAGGAGCAGGAAGTACGCGGTGATGCTGGAGGGGCAGCGTTGGAGGTGGAGGCCCTGCTGGCTGTAGGAAGTCTTGGAGGGTCTGGGAGGAGGGGTTAACTTGATCTCTCCAAGAGTCCCACTGACCGCTGTGATAGAATGGTGGATAATGAAAGGGATGGGGGCCAGCTAGAAGGCTACAGTGATCGAGGCAGAGGGTCTCAGTGGCTTGCCACCATCAAGGAGATGGGTGCCACAGGGGGAATCGGGAATTCCTGTCAAATCTCAGGAATGGTCAAGTGTGGTAGAGTGGGGGCAGGGTACGGGCTTGGGCAGTTGGTGAATGGTGGGACTGTTGCTGATGTAGGAGGCTCGAGGCCAGTGGACTTTGGGAGGGTGGAGATGGTTTGCAGGTGCTGTGTGATGGCCAGGTGGAGGACTCTAGAAGGCAGGCAGATGACACCAGGTTAAACGTGATATGATGTGTGGGAACCAAGGCACGTGTTTGAACAGAGTGCAGTTGAGAGAGGGCCTGGAACAGAACTCACAGAAACACTGATTGTGATAGTGTGTGCTTCTGTGGGCTCCAGCATCCTAGGCATGGCTACAGGAGGCCGAGTGGGTCTGGGGCGGGGGTGGGGGACTGGAGGGGCATGCGACTGCCACCTTGCCCTCTGCTGAGGGTGAGAGTGAGAGAGAAGGGAGGAGGCCAGAGGGAGGGAGAGGTCAGATGGGAACTGAGTTTTCCAGGCCCCCTTCCCTCAGGGGCGAGTTCCCTAGTGTGCCCAGCAGGCTGGTTAGAGCCAGGCTGGAGGCTAGCACTGATGGGTAGGTTTTCACAGGGCAAGTGGGGGGAGTCGCTAGCCATCAAGGAGTTGTTGACAGTGCTCCTTCCACGGGGTCCTGAGGCTGGGGGGTGGGACAAGGAGCTGGACAGGGCAGTGGTCAGCCCAGACAACAGAGAAAGGGGAAGTGTGGTGGAGTTCAAGCCCCAGATTGGAGAAATGAGGAGGGTCTGTCTGATGAGAGAAACTTTGCATTATGCTCTCTGAATTTCTGGTGAATTTTTTCCATTAATATGAATATTAGTTCAAGGGGCGGGGGGCAAACCCTGATTTCTATAGCTACAGAAAATCTGTGATTACCAGTAGGAACTTACTGGATGTAAGTACTGAGGGCTTGAGAAGGTGTCCAGAAGGCCTGAATGATGAAACATCGATTGTGATAGTGTGATAGGGTGTGCTTCTGTGAGGTGCTTTGGCCCCACAAAACCAGGGCGACCATTAGAGAGCTTCCCCAGGAGCCCTACCCTGCTTCTCTCCTACCTGACACTGACAGCGGCCTGCTGGCTTCTCTCTGAGCCCCAGGACCCCCACTTACTGAAGAACTCCTTCCTGATGTCAGGAGCTCATATTGAAGAGGTTTTCTGTGCAAAGTTATAACCATTCTGTTGAAGCATCAATGCAGCTTTGTTGTATGAAGGAAGAATAATATTACGTGTGACTTGAAATGCACACACTGAAGTTGTTTTATAGAACCGAGGCTCAGGCACCTCCACTTCTGCCCGTCGCCCACTTGGTTCATCAGCTTGGTGGTTGCCTCAGACGTTCAGTCACTTAGCGAATGTTTGAGCACCCACCTCATGCCAAGTGCTGGGGATGTAAGGATGAAGAACGCTCACCCTTAAAGTTGATGTGTAACGAATGCTTATGTTCCATTTTGCTTATATCCAATTTAAAATATAAAACAGAGCCGGGCGTGGTGGCGCACGCTTGTAATTCCAGCATTCGGGAGGCTGAGACCGGAGGATCCGGGTTCGCGGCCAGCCTCAGCTACCTAGTGAGACACTCCGCAACTTAGTGAGACTCGGTTTCAAAATAAAGAATAAAAAATAGGGCTGGGGGTATAGCTCAGAGGTAGAATGCCCCTGAGTTCAACTCCCATGGTCGCATGGTGTCTCTTCTGTCAATTGGCCATTGTTTGCTTAGCTTTCGGACATTTAACTTGTCTCCAGTTTTTGCTGTTATAAATATCACTGTGATGAACATTCTGTTCAAGCTATTTTTTCCTTTGAGTTTATTTGCTTGGGGCATATTCCCCAGGGTGGGACTGTAGGGTCAGAGGTTGGTGGCCATCATGCCTTCTGTATTTCTAGATTTTTTCCATGAAGCCTATTAGCAGTATTAGAATACATTCCTATTTTCCTACCACCCCACCCAACTGGCACTGTCATATCCATTTGTCATTTTACAAGTTTTTTCCATTTTTAAGGAAGTTGTTCCCCCTCCCCCTAGTAACCCATCGTGTTATAGTTGGCTAGGTTATACTCTAGTAACAGGTGAAGCCCAAATTTCAGAGAGTAAACATCACAGAAATATCTTCTTTGCTCGCTCCTCGTGGCCCTTGTGTGGTTCCTGGGGTGCAGCCCTGCACAGTCACTCAGGGGCCGGGCTGGTTCATAGGCCTGCTCTCCTACAGCTGCCACCCAGGACCTCCTCGGGGCTGGCCTTGGCCTGTATGTGTCCAGACAATTGAAACACACTCCTTTTGGGAGCATTGTTGGTCATCCGCTTGGAGGTCACCTTGGTGGGCTTGGGAAGGGCACAAACTGCCCACCCAAGTGGGAATTGTTTGCATGCAGACAAGTTTCCAAGGACCAAGTGGGACAGATAACCAGGCACCCTGACTGATAAGCAAAGACCCTGACAATTTCCTTGTTCACCCTTTCCTTCCCTGATTCATCTGTGACTACCTCAGAGGATCGCAGGTTTGAGGACAACTTCAGTAAGTAGTGAGAGCCGGTCGTGGTGGCGCATGCTTGTAATCCCAGTACTTGGAAGGCTGAGACAGGAGGATTTGGGTTCTCGGACAGCCTCAGCTACTTAGTGAGGCCCTGTTTCAAAATGAATAAAATATAGGACTGGGTGTGTAGCTTGGAGGCAGAATGCCCCTGGGTTCAATCTCCAGTACCGCAAAAAAAAAAAAAAAGTAAGACTCTCATCAACCTAGCAAGACCCAGTTTCAAAATAAAAATTAAAAAAATAGGGCTGGAAGTGGGGTGTGGTGGCTGACACTTGTAATCCCAGTACTTGGGAGGCTGAAACTGGAGGATCCGGGTTCGTAACTAGCCTCAGCTAGTTAGTGAGGCTCTCCGCAACTTAGAACCTGTTTCAAAATAAAGAATAAAAAATACGGCTGGAGGTGTAGCTCAGAGGTAGAATGCCCCTCGGTTCAATCCCCAGTACAAAAAAATAAAAATAGGACTGGAGGTATAGCTCAGCAAAACAACCCTGGGTTCAATCCCTAGTACCACCAAAACAAAGAAGATAACATAGTTATAATAAAACAATAACAAGTGTTGGTGAGGATATGGAGAAATTGTAAGCCTGGCGGTAAATACTGCTGGTGGTAACATAAAGTGGTATTAGAAACTTTGGGAAACAGTTCTCATCGTGACTCAGCAATTCCACTCCCAGGTTTCTACCTGAAGATGAAGACGTATGTCCACACAATGACTTGTACACAAATGCTCATTGCAACATTCATAATAGCCAAAAAGTGGAAGTAACACAAATGTCCAGCAACGCGGGTAAACAAATTGTGGTATATCCATACAATGGAATATTACTTAGAAACAAAAGGAATGAAGTACTGATACATGCTGCAACTTGCAGGGACCTCCAAGACCTTATGCTCAATGAAAGAAGCCAGTAACCGAAGGCCATCGTGTATGATTCTGTTTCTATGAAGTGTCCCAAACAGGCAGATCTAGACAGAGAAGGGAGCGGTGTTGCAAGGGCCTGGGAGTGGAGGGAGGAATGGCTGCTGATGGGTATGGGGTTTCTTTTGGGGTGACAAAAATATTCTAGAATTGACCTGTGTTCTGGTCACACAATCCTCATGCACATTTTAAGTGATGGGTGGTACGTGAGTTGTTTCTCAATAAAGCTGCTAGAAAAATAGCAAACTTAAGCCATCATCCCTCCCAAACAGCCTCTCCTGGCTAAATAATTTCATTCCTTTGTCTATTCTTGACCAATTTATACATTTTTCATTTATATACACAGAATTTTATTATTTTTGAGCCTCCTGAATTGTGACTTCCAGGGTGGAACGCAGCCTGGAGCTGGAGCACACGAGTGAGGCTGCGTCAGCTCCAGGGCAGCAGCCGTCTGCAGGCATGCTCTCGGGCGGTGCGTCCCTGTCCCCTGGATGCTCCCGTTCTGGTGGCCCCGCTTCCTGCCTCCTGGCTGGTCTGGGAGACTGGCCTTCTCGCCCCCTTTCCTCATCCGCAGAGAGGAGTGGGCATGAAAGAGAGGACGGGAGAAGTGTCTGGCGCCCCTCGGGCCCTCTCCGTGTTCACAGTTTGAGATTCTGAGATGAAGACAACACAGGCTCACAGCCCAGTGACTCACTCTGCAATGCGTTTCTTTCATCACACAGAATAAGAAAATCTATTTTTGTGCTGAAAATGACCATCCTGATTACCGAGTAGTTAAGGAGGTGAGGTCTTCGGTGGGGGCATCTTTCGTTCGGTTTTAGTTTTGTTCTTTGAATGGCCGACTGTATGATAATGGTGCTAGGTAACAGGTGTCAGGCTGATGGCGAGCATCCTCCTCAGGCCTCACGACCTTCTGGGAGCTGCCCTGACGGAGGCTCACTGATGCAGCGGGCCAGGGAAGACCCAGCTGAAGAAATCTAGGGACTGTGGGGTGCTGGGCAGCCTCCTTCCACTGCTTATCAGAGGTCTCAAATGTGCAAATCAAATCCACCATCAGGCAGCCTCCGAGGAGGCATGGACTTTATGTGTGCACAGCAATCTCTTGTACCTGGCCCGCGGCAGGTGCTCAAGATACGTCACAGTGACAGCTGGAGGGACTGAGGCAGTGATACAGGACCTCTCCTTTGTCCTGAGAGCCGGGCATGGCCTGTCTCTCCCCCTTGTAGTAGGTGAGAAAAGCTGGGAAGTGACTTAAAGAGAGTCTGCTAGCAGCCTTCAAGAGCCAGAGCAAGCCCTAGAACCCAGCTTTCCTGAATCCTTCCTCTCACTGTATGTTCTGGTCCCACTCAACCTTGAAAATGAAGTAGTGATAAGCCAGGCATGGTGGCACATGCTTGTAATCCCAGTACTTGGGTGACTGATTTTAGGTTCAAGGACAGCCTCAGCAAGTAGTGAGACTCTCATCAACCTAGTGAGACCCTGTTTCAGAATAAAAATAAAATCTGGCTAGGGGTATAGCTCAGACCCCAGTGCCCCGGCCCTCCAGGAGCTGTGGAGGGCGACCGTGGATGGAGATAGGCTTTGTGTTTCTGGTTCAGCTAGGCTTGCTTTAAATGGGTCACCTTTAATAATTTGTCTTTCAAATCTTTAGATGCTTCCTGTACATTTTCTAGCACTGCTGTTTGCAATCTCACATTAATATCTGATTTGAAAATGTGTCATTTTTGTCCTTTTTAAAGTAACTCTATTTTAAACCTGTGGAACACTGATTCAGTATTTAGGTTGGGAAAATCTTCAGGCTGGATCTCCACATTCCCAGGGTGTTTGCCAACCAGATATCTAAAAAAATATTGCTGTAAAATCTAAGACACAGATCTGTCAGCTGACGTGTTTCCATTACGTAAGCCAATGTGTTTGGGGGACATTTCTGACTACTTGCTGTGAGCTCCAGCCCTTCGCTGGTTACATCCTGCGGGTGAGTGACAGCTGTGGCTGGACTGAGACCTTGTGACTTGGGCCCTCCTTCCTTTGCCACTGGTTCTCTGTGACCCGAAGCAGTCCTTACCCAGGGAGTACTCCATCTGAAAATGACCAGGACGTCAGCCCTCAGCTTGTTTCTTTGCACTGTTAGGATATAAAAGACACCAGGGGCCAAACAGTTATTTTAAGGGTTACTACATGAATCCACACCTAGTATTTTTTAATATTGATTTCTCACAAACAGTAGTGTGTGTGTGTGTGTGTGTGCTGTTTTCTCATTTACTTATCTTCAGGATCCAAGGCACACAACATCTCTTTTTCTTTTCTCTCTTTTCCCCTTGTCTTCCTCTCCTGTTTCTTGAGCCCTCCCTCTGGAGCTCCAGGTGGAAGATGAGAGCAGGCTTGTGGGAAGCCAGGCTGCGGTAGCCCAGAGACGGTGCCAGCTGTGACACTCCGTCTCCTGGCACCCTGTAGGACAGGTGGCCTGTACGGGGCAGCTGGTGTTTGACACCTTCTCCTTGGCATGGGCCTCGGTGCACAGCACAGTCCATCAGAAAGAGCTCCACCGAGTGCTGCTGCTTCGGTAGCCCGCTGAGTGCAGAGCAGCCTGTCCTGTGATTTGCTTTCCTTTCATGTAAGATGATCGGAAAGGAGAAGGTCAAGCCTTTCGGCAGCCTCTTAGGTACCAAGGCGTTCCTTCCTTCCTTCAGGCTGACTAACAAGCAAGTGAACTGGCTCCTCTTTTTCCAGGGGCTCCAGAACACCTTCGTCCTTAGGCCTGATAGTCTCTGTTCCTACCTTCTGCTTCTCCCTGAGCCCAGAAAACAATTCAGAAATTAGAGTTCTAGTCCTTATAGAGTAATTTCAAAAGACCTTCTCCCCTCACCCCAGATTTCCTCAAGTGTTGACTAAGTTTGTTTCAAAAATATTTTTAATTCTGTTCAGTTTAAATGGCGTCATTTAGCTGGGTGTGGTGGTAAGTGCCCGTAATCTCAGTATTTGGGAAGCTGAGACAGGAGGAGCAAGGTTTGAGGCCAGTCTCAGCAACTTAGGCCCTCTGCAACTTAGACCAGGGCTGGGGGTGTGGCTCAGGTAGAATGCCCCTGGGTTCAACCCTCAGTACCACCAAAATAAGTAAATAAGTGGCATCTGTTATTCGGGTTGTCAATGTGGAGTTCACATTAAGCAAAATGAACTTGTTTACTCTGCGCATGTGTGGCAGGGCAGGGAGCAGATGAGCAGGGAAAGTTGGCCTGCGATGGACAGGCGAGACTTCTTACTGCTCGGCTTCCTTGGGAAGGGCTGGGGTGGAGGCCGAAGCCTTCTGGAGCCGGGTCCAGGATGGCTTGAGCCGAGCCCCAGGGTGCCATGTCTGTGTGACTCATCTCTAAATGGCCTAGGACCTGGGGTGCTGGGCCTTCTGCTTCCTGGAGCTGTGGGGGAGAGGGGGAGGGCATCAAGGCCACGTCCCGGATCTAGCCTGCAGTGAGTCTTGGACGAGTCTGCACCAGGGAGAGCTGAGTCTGGGAAGATGGAGAACTCGTGATAGGGAGGGTGTGGCTGTTGAGAGCATTGGTGAGAGAGAGAGAGAGAGAGAGAGAGAGAGAGAGAGAGAGAGAGAGTGTGTGTGTGTGTGTGTGTGTGTGTGTGTGTGTGTGTCTGATTCCTCCTTGAGGAGGACTCTTGGGATGGGGCCGTGTTTGCGTTTGGCATGTAGCACTCGCCGAGCACAGCCTTGTGAGTGATTGAGCCAGGAAATCTGGTCAAGGGCTCAGGGATGGACTTGGATGTTGGGACAGAACTTACACCGATTAGGTCATTTTCTTCTTTTAAATTCGCATCATCTCTTCTGCTGTCTGCTTGGTCTGAGCACCATCCTCTTGCTGGGAACGACATCAGTAGCTGGCTGGCTGGCTGTTCCACAGACGTGCCAGGCAGGCCTCCCTTGCCTTGGTACAGGCACTTCCTTCTGCTGGGGCTGCCTTTGCTCCGGAGGCCCTCGTGGCTCCCTCCTGCTGAAGTTGTCTCAGATGTCACCTTTTCAAGGAGACCTCCAGGCACTCTGTTTAAAAGTGCAGTCTCACTGGGCGTGGTGGTGCAGGTTTGTAATCCCAGTACTTGGGAGGCTGAGACTGGAGGATCACAGGTTTGTGGCCAGACTCAGCAATTTAGTGAGGCTTTCTACAACTTAGGGAGACCCTGTTTCAAAATAAAGGAATAAAATAGGTCTGGGGGTATAGCTCAGAGGTAGAATGCCCCTGGGTTCCATCCCTAATATCACACAAAATAAAATTAAAAAATAAAAGTATAATCTCCTTTCTACCTCCTCCGCTACCCCCTACCCCCTACCCCATCCCCTTTACTTACTTTATTTCTCTGCCTCATATCTACTATGTGGTTTATTTTCTCTGTCAGTTACCTGTACTGGAACATAAACAATATAATCTCAAAGATTTTTATCTGTTCTGTACCCAGTGGGATTCCTGAGCACCCAGAACATTCCATAGCTGGATGGATTCCCAAAGCATGGGTCTGAGAAGAATGGAAGATAAGCAGTAGGCTGGTAGGTTACCAGTGTGTTCCCAATGGGTGCGTGCTAATTTAATTAAAGCACCCCCTCTTTTGTGGTTCTGAGGCTTGAACCCAGGGGCATTCTGCCTCCAAGCTACACCCTCAGCCCTTTTCTTTTTATTTTTTATTTTGAAACAGAATCACATTAGATTGCTGATAGTCTTGCTAAGTTACTAAGGCTGGTCTTGAATCTGTGATCCTCCTGTCTCAGTCTCCCAAGTACTAGGATTACAGATGTGCATCACCGTGCCTGGCTGCCATTTTCATTTCTGCTTTGATTTATTTAAAAATCATAGCCAGGCGTGGTAGTGCACATTTGTAATCTCAGTACTTTGGAAGCTGGGACAGAAGGATCAGCAGCCAGCCTTAGCTACTTAGGCCCTCTGCAACTTAGTGAGACCCAATTTCAAAATAAAAAATAGGGCTGAGGATGTAGCTTGGAGATAGAATGCCCCTGGGTTCAGTCCCCAGTACTGCAAAAAATAAAAAATAATTCATTTTTTGTTTTGATATAAGATGCATCTTAAATATTTTCACTGAAGAAAGTATTTCAGTTCATTCTTTGCCTGTGCTCCCAGCCTCTCCTTAGAATGTTAGTCTGGGTAGTTCATTTGCCTTATGAGGAAGGTAATCCAAGGTCCAAGGAGGCTGGTGCTAAGTCCAAGGTCATTCTGCTCTATCTCTTTAGATTTATTCTGGAGCCAAGCTGGGCACAGTGATACACACCTATAAAATAATTTCTGAGACATGAGGATTGTAACTTTGAGACCAGCCGTAGCAACTTAGCAAGACCCTGTTTTCAAAAAGGGGTGTGTGTGTGTGTGTGTGTGTGTGTGTATATGTGTGTGTGTGTGTGTGTGTGTGTGTGCGCGCATGCCCTCACACAGATTTATGCCAGAGCCAGGGAAGGGAGCCAGCGTGTGTTGTTGCTGTATTACGTGAGCCAGTCCTCAGTAATAAGCCAGCAGGCCGTCATTCCTGTTTCAGGGGTGGATTCTGAGGCTCTCCACAGGAAGACTGTGTTGACATTTTCTCCCGTGCATGGCTAACAACTCAAAGGCTTCCCCATTCCTAGCCGTCGCCTCGGGCCTCCTGGATGCAGGCGGGCCTGGTGTTCTTGGTGCTGCTGCTGCCTGCCCCACATGTCTCCCCTGGGCCTTGCGTCCAGTGTCCTGCCGGTAGTGCTGGGGTGGTTTCCTCTCCTTGAGCCTGGTGTGTGCTGGGGTGGTTTTCTTGGGATTTTGGTCACAAGCCAAATTGAAATTTCAGTGATAAGCCGGGCGTGGTGGCGCACGCTTGTAATCCCAGCATTCGGGAGGCTGAGACTGGAGGATCCTGGTTCGAGGCCAGCCTCAGCTATCTAGTGAGGCACTCCGCAACTTAGTGAGACTCGGTTTCAAAATAAAGAATAAAAAAATAGGGCTGGGGGTATAACTCGGAGGTAGAATGCCCCTGAGTTCAATCCCCAGTACCACAAAAAAAAAAAAAAAAGAAATTTCAGTGATTATAGTACTTGATGAATAATTTTTGTTGCAAAAAATTGACAAACCAGCCCTCACAAAGTCAGTTTTTCCGGGCTGCCTAAGCATAATTCATCGAAACTGCTCAGCAGCCGGCAGCAAAACTTGTTGGCAAGCCAGTTTTCCTGGAGCCCTGACTCCAGACGAGAGTGTGAATGTGTGCACAGGAGGTCTTGGACACGGGGAGAGCGGCAGTCTGTCCAGGAGAGTCACGTTTTTGTTTGTTTTTCCACAGGAGAAAGAGAGAAGAGATACCTCAGTTGGGGCAGGGGAAGGGGATTGGGAGGAGGCAGATCCTGGACACAGCTCGCACAGAGCAGCTGAAGGTACCAAGGCAGCCAGGTGATGACAGCGCCCTGTAGGGAGCCCGACAGGACAGCGAGGGCAGAGGGCTGCTGGCATGGTGGAAGAGGAGGGGGACGAAGTGGGGAGATGTGTGGAGTAGGCCTCCCTCTCGGGGTGGGTGCGAGTCGGCTAGGAAGGGCAGTAGTCCAGCAGCAGTGTGCCGCTCGGGAGGTGCTCGGGGAGGCCAGAGCCAGAGTGGGAGGCCCCCACGGGCCTCGTGTGCAGCGGCCACACTGAGAGGTGTGCACGCGTAGTTCAAGGAGGCGCTGCGGAGGCCGGGTTCACGAGGCCAGGGAGAGGAAAGTATGGCAGCAACACCCAGAGCGCCCGAGAGGGCTGGGCTCCAGGGAGAGCCCGCATGCTCTTCTTCACAGGGTCACTGCTGCTGGCGTGCGAAGCTGGCCCACTCTGGGGCCTTGTCTGTGTTTTGAGTTTAGTTTGGTTTTATTATGCTCTCTGCATGAATGTGCATTTCTGTATTTCTGACTAAAACATAAAAGATCTTATTCCTGAGATAAAATTAGAGACTATTTCAAAGCGGCTTTTTACTCTTAGTCTCACGTTTCTCCAGTGGGGAGAAACCTGGAAGACAAGCTTAAAGAACTGGCTGTCCTCTAAGTATTGCGAACAGTGTGAGTCATTGTAGCTCTTAGCTGGTATTTTAGTATCCGGTTATTTTTAAACAGCTCTGTGCAACTGGAGTTTCTTTGGTGCTTTCTGTTACCATGGCTCCATAATATTTCCTCAAATCTGCTTGTTCATACTTTCACACACTGCGGCATCAACGCTACAATTTCCTTAGTCTCAGAATCTCTTATTCATAATACCCACCAATGTTTCTCCAGCTGCAATAGCAGTTTTCTCCGAAGGGAAGAGTTGGTTGTTTAGCCCTCTGCAGGCGTTGGAAGGTTCTGTGGAGGCGGGTGTCGTGGGTGAGGGCTCCCGGGCTCCCGTGGGGGTTCGAGTGGAGACCCGTGTCCTCTGCGTGGAGCCCCGTGCCCTCCGGGCCCCCGGGGGAGTCTGGTGGGCCGCCGGCTGCGTTTGCTTTGGTCCCGGCCCCTAATAGACCCCTGGTCCCTGGGTCTCCTTGCGAGTGAGTGTGGTTTTGCTCACTTGCTCTCATTTATTTCCTCGTGTATTTTTGGAGTCGATGGAGGCTCTCACTTTAGGCAGGTCCCTTGTTTCGAGAATCTCTGTCCAAAGAAACACTGTGCTGGTCCTGGCAGGCTCTGGCCACCGTGCCTTGCCCTCTCTACCAGGCATTTAGGATCATTCAAGGAGATTCTTCTCTGCATTTCAGTGCCTTGAGTAATGTCATTACTAAAGGATTGTTTAGGGTTTAAAGAAAGTCCCAGAAGTGCATGGAACTATGGGGGTAATTGGTGCCCAATCTCCTTAAGTCTTTGCCCTCCTCCACTTTTCAGGAATAAGTAGGTTTATCTCTGACATGTAACAGGAACATCAGTCTAGGTTCTAAGCATGTGCTTGGGACTTACTATAAGAAATTTGTATTTGCCAGATGTTTCACAATTCTGCTATAAATATACATGCCGACTCAATGGTACTGCAGTTCCTGATACTTGAAAATTTAAAGTATGGTTGAACTGACTTATCTCCTAACACAGTTGGTTCCTCTGATGCAGAGGGACCCCTTTTGAAAACCAAAAGCAGTATCAATTGTGGCCTTCTAATAGTGTGTGTTTCTGGGATGCTCTGGGAGTAGCCAGGAGGGGCCAGGTAGGAAGCACTCTGACCTAGTGGCCATACCAGCTGGTCATTGAGGAAGAATTGGCACTTGGCTTTTTTTTTTTTTTTGGTGGTGGTGGTGGTACTGGGGATGAACCCAGAAGCATTCTACCTCCTAAGCTACACGCCCGCCAACCCTATTTTATTTTTTTTTTGAAATAAAGTCTTGCTAAGTGGCTGAGTGTCTCACTACTTTCTGAGGCTTTGAACCTGTGATCTTCCATTCTCAGCCTCCCAAATACTGGAATTACAAGTATGTACCACCACACCGAGCTAGGATTGGCTTTTTAAGGATTACCAAAAAATTAAGTTTTGCTCTTAGTTCAAGAAATGTTTGTGAAGCTGGGCGTAGTGGTGCATGCTTGTAATCCCAGCATTTGGGAGGCTGAGACTGGAGGATCCGGGTTCGCGGCCAGCCTCAGCTACCTAGTGAGGCACTCCGCAACCTAGTGAGACCTGGTTTCAAAATAAAGAATAAAAACAGGGCTGGGAGTGTAGCTCGAAGGTAGAACGCCCCTGAATTCAATCCCCAGTACTGCAAAAAAAAAAAAAAAAAAAAAAAAAAAGAAATGTTTGTGGTTAATCTGAGTAACTAGTCTTTTTTTTTTTTCCTCTTTCCTGAGTAATCCAAGAGATGTGTCAGTATATGCATCTCATGAATGACATTGCTTATGACAGTACATTATTGTAAAGATCCTAATACTCTTCTCTCTCTCTCTAATTATTTTTTGTGGTACTGGGGATTGAACACAGGGCCATTCTACCTCTGAGTTACACCCCCAGCCTTATTTTTAATTCTTTATTTTGAAAAAGGGTCGCACTAAGTTGCAGAGAGCCTCACTAAGTGGGTGAGGCTAGCCATGAACCCAGATCCTCCAGTCTCAGCCTCCCAAGTACAATTACAATTCCAAGTACAATTACAAGCGTGAGCTACCATGCCCAGCTATTCTTTATTTCGAAACAGGGTCTCAGTTGCGGAGGATCTCAGTTGCTGAGGCTGTCCTCAAACCTGTGATCCTCCTGTCTCAGCCTCCCAAGTACTGGGATTACAAGTGTGCACCATCACTCCCGGCTCTTACACTCTTTTCTAAAGTCAGGGCTTTACTCTGTCACCATTCACCCTGCAAAGGTCTCAGCAAGTTAGAGAAGGCCTGTTGTTGTGTGTGAGAGAGCCTTCTAGAGGGGAAAGCCAACAGTGCACTGGGACGGAGCTCGGCAGGGTGTGTGCCCTGAAGAAGCAGAGAGCGAGCAGGGTAAAGCAGCAGGCTGCAGTTGCTGGCGGGCAGCGTGGCCGATTTGAGGGGGGATGGTCACAGGCTTCTCTGAAGAATGACCCAAGTGGTGTGGGTGGAGCTGCCATGCACTTATTTCAAGGGCTCTAAGAAAGGGAAGAGCTTGTTGTGTTCAAGAAACAGGTGGAAGATGATCATGCTGGAGCCAGCAGGTAAGGGAGCACGGAGGGGACAGGTAGACGGGCAGGCGGGGCCAGATCATGACGGGGCTTGCCACAAAGGGAAGGAAGGAATTAGGGTTTCATAGGGACGGGATGGGTTGGGAACAAGGACACCATATGATTTGAGTGTTTTCAAAGTTTGCCTGGAGGAGACTAGAAATTGGAAGTGAGGATGGATTTTTCTGGTCTACCTAACACTGAGATTCCTTGGGGGAAAGCATCAAACTTTTGCTTTTATTTAGCTTTGAAAATGTAGAGTTATTAACACCACCTGCATCTGTTACAGTTTGAGATTCTGTGAAGTTTTCTGTGCTCATTTGGAAGAGAGATATTGTCTAAGTAAACACACTCTGGTTATTAACAATAATAGCAACATGATCTCTGTGTGGCCTGGTAATTTAAAAGATATTAATAGTATGCAAAATAGTTCTCAGCTTAGCCAGCAGCTGGAAGATTACAAAATGTGAGAAAGTCATCAAGGTTAAGCCACATGGGGATTTTTGTGTAGTAAGATACCAGTTCCTCCTTCCCTCCCCAGCCGCTCCGGAGTCTGGGGGACGGACGCTCCACCTCATCCACTCTCACCCTTTCCTGAGGTTTCTTCTCTGTGGGTCCTTCACCCCTGCCCTGCACACCTGTCCGCTTCCACCTGTGACCCCGCTGGGAGGCTCCTCCACAGCACCCTCGGTTGTGGCGTTCGCCCGAGGGGAGATGGCAGCCTTGAGTTCTGTTTTCTAGGTGAGGAAACTGAGGCGGAGAGGTTAACTAACTCCTCTGGTTATCCAGCTGGTATGTGGCAGGACAGGGAGTGAATCCGTGATTCCTTCCTTCTCTCGAATGTCACTGCCCCGAGTGTGCTAGATGCCATGCCGCCTCGGAATGTGACCACCAGCATGGCAGGTGTGGGTTCCACATCTGTGTCCTTCACCATCCTCAGCTGCCTGAGCAGGAAGCTTCCAGAATAGGGCGAGCGAGCGAGTCACATGTGCACAGGTGCCTGTGAGCCTCGTCCTGTGCTGGAGCCCCGCTGCCACACCACCTCCATCCGACTCACACTCACCCCGCCGTGCCGTGCCGTGCCTCGGGGCTGTCACCCAGGAGGCGGCTTACTTGCTGGCTGTGACCTGGGCAACGGCGTCCACACTTGTGCACCTCCATTCCTTCCTCATAAATGAGGACTACAGTAGGCGCTGCCCCATGGGGCTGTTAGAATGAAGGTTCCCAGCGCCACAGACGTGCTCAGTAGCCATGGGCTGGTACTTCTGCCATCTGGCAAGGATAGGCACTGCACCCCACACCACTCAGGGCGTTTTAAAATTCCCTGTCACCCTTAGCAGAGTCTGGCACACGCCGTCGTCTCAGGCCCTCCTTGGACAGGTCTCCTTGTTCCCCCCTCTTTAGCTTTCCCTGCACTCCCGCCTCCCCTGGGGACCTGCGGAGTTTCTCCTGTAATTGTTACATTGGCTTTCATCTTGCTCAGTGTCTCTTAGGTCTGTGTTGCAGCCTCACTGGGGATGTTTCTAAAACTATTAACTTAATCTGCTTAACTTTCCCCCCCCTCAGTACTGTGAATTGAGCCCAGGTGTCGCACATGCTAGGCAAGCACTCTTCCACAGAACTAAATCCAACTCTTTTTCCTTTTTTCAATTTTTTGAGACAGAGTCTCACTAAGTTGGCTTATGATCCTCCTGCCTCAGCCTCCTGCATTGGAATTATAGGCATGCCCCACTGTGCTGGCGATTTTCATTTTTTTATCAAGGAAGCACATGTAAGTACATTTAACTTACAAAGAATATATACCAGGGACTTGAACATTAGCTCAAATTAAAATCTTCAATCTAATATCTTTAAGATTAGGAATATCAATAAGAAATGGAATATAATTACTTCAGAGATAAACATGAATTTAGTCAGAAACTTCCATTTTGTAATTCTTTAATTTTTACATTGGTGTAAAACCAAATAGATTGGATAACCAAAACTATGTAGATGTTTTTGTTTTTTATTAACCCACTCCCACTCCCCGCCCAGGGATTGAACACCAGGGGCACTCTGCCAATGAGCCACATGCCCAGCCCTTAAATTTTTTTATTTTGAGATAGGGTCTTGCTAAGTTACCCAGGCTGGCCTCGAACTTGTGATCCTCCTGCCTCAGTCATCCAAGTAGCTGGAATTACAGACATACCTGGCTTCGTTCTTTCTTTCCTTTTTTTTTTTTGGTACTGGGAATTGAATCCAGGGGATTTCTACCTCTGAGCTACACCTCTAGACCCAATTTTATTTTTTATTTTGAAACAGGGTCTTACTAAGTAGATTAGGGTTTCATGAAGTTGTTGAGGCTGGCTTCAAACCTGCAATCCTTCTGTCTCAGCCTCCCAAGTACTGGGATTACAGACATGTATCACTATGCCCAGCTTCTTCTTTCAGAGTGACCTGCTTTCATACTTGTAAATACGTTTTATAAACTTTGTGTGTGTGTGTGTGTGTGTGTGTGTGTGTGTGTGTGTGTGTGTGTGTGTGATACTAGGGATTAAACCCAGGGGCATTCTACCTCCAAGCTACACCCTCAGCTCTATTTTATTTTGAAACATGATCTTGCTAGGTTGATAAGAGTCTCACTACTTTCTTTTTTTGCGGTACTGGGGATTGAACTCAGGGGCATTCTACCTCCGAGCTATACCCCCTGCCCTATTTTTTATTCTTTATTTTGAAACAGGGTCTCACTAAGTTGCGGAGTGCCTCACTAAGTAGCTGAGGCTGGCTGCAAACCCGGATCCTCCTGTCTCAGCCTCCCAAATGTTGGGATTACAAGCATGCGCCACCATGCCCGGCGAGAGTCTCACTACTTTCTGAGGCTGTCCTGGAATTTCGATCTTCCTGTCTTAGCCTCCAAAATACTGGAATTAAAGGCATGTGCCACCATGTCCAGCCTTAAACATTTCAATTTAAAAGTAATGCTATTATTTTCAAAATGTATTTATGCAGCAGTGACCCCTCATTTAGCATGGTGTAAATGTGGCATCCCTGTGCATCTTGGGTTAGGACTGAGTGGGTGCTTACCTGTGCTTCGTTCTGCTGAGACATGAGGGCATGAGGGTCCAGAGGTGGCGTCCAGGGCTGGTGGCACACCACAGTGACAGGCTCAGGCTTCCTGTGTCCTCTCTTGCCCAGCTCTGTTCCCAGGTCATCTCATAGCTCCAGTTGGTGGGAGTATGGTATTCATTTCCAGTACAGCTTAACTTGGTGCCAGTATTGGGGTCCAAAAATAAATTGCATGCGATTCCTGCCCTCAAGGATTTTCTGTTCTGGGAGAGACAGGTGTGTGGACAGCTGGTTTCCGTGTAAGGGTGAATGGAATGAGGCCTGTTGTGGTGCTTGGGGTAGGCCAGGCAGCAGAGCTGGATTTTTATTGAGAATGAAGGACTGGTTCATGGATGTGCTTGGGAAACACAAGCTAGAATCTTACATTGACCTTGAAGAATAATTAGTACTTTGATCTCATCTGGGAGGCACTTCCAAGAAAGGATAATGTGAAAGGCAGATAAGAGGGCCCAAAAGGGCCAGCTGCTTCCCCTTGACAGGGGCTGCAAGGCTGGATGAATGTCATTCTAGAGTGGACATCGTGCAGTTGGCAAAATGTCCCCAGCGGTGTGGCCAGTGTGACATCCATTTGAAGAGGTGGACCAGCTAACCAAGTGGGGTCATTGGTGGGCTTTGAGGTGCAGGAAGCAGGATTAAGCCACTTGCAGGTGGGCTGCTCCCACCTGGCCCTCCACACCTGGCTGACTCCCTGCTGTGGCCGTGCCTAGCCTCGAAGAAGCCAGTGAGGGCCCTGGGCCCTGGGATCAGAGCACCTGACGGAGGAAGTGAGGCTGTGAGTGCTCCTTTTACTCAGTGTCTAAGAGGCATGTGTTAATTGCTTACAGCTTTCCCTTTAAATTTCGCAGTTCATATGTGTCAGACTTATTGCACAGATGAGATCCTGGGTCACAAGTGTAATTTTTGTGATTAAAGCTTTATGTTGACTGTGGCTTGTTTCAAAAGAGGCTCTAAGAAAGAATTCAAACCTGGACTTGGGGTCCTGGTGGGAATGGCAGCTGTAAGGCTCCGCTCTGATGAAGTCAGAGACACCGGTAGCTGTGAAGGCCACTGCAAGTACGCACTCTTGTGCTTTCTTGGCTTTAACCTGTGCAAGCACTTACACAATATCTTTCCAGTAGGAGGCCCTTTAAAAACAGCTTATTTAATCCTACTCTGTTCTGGTCCCTCCTTCCTTCCCTCCCTCACTCCCTCTCTTCCTTTTTTTTTTTTTTTTTTTTTTTTTTTGCAGTACTGGGGATTGAACCCAGAGGCATTCTCCTCCTAGCTATACCCCAGCCCTATTTTATATTCTTTATTTTGAAACAGGGTCTCACTAAGTTGCAGAGTATCTCACTAAGTAGCTGAAACTGGCTGTGAACCTGTGATCCTCCTGTCTCAGCCTCCCAAGTACTGGGATTACAAGTGTGTGCCACCACACTGGGCTTGTTCTGTTCTTTTCAAGTGAAAGCAGCAAGGTGCTAAAAAGATAAGGGACTTGTCCAAGGTCCCTCAACTAGTTGTTGGCAAACTTGGCATGAGTTTTCCAAATTTTGACTGTAAGAGCCCTTTATAATAAAAAAATAAAAGCCAGGTGTGGTGGTACACACCTGTAATCTCAGTACCTGGGAGGCTAAGACAGGAGGATCACAGGTTTGAGGCTAGCCTCAGCAACTTAGTGAGACCTTGTTTCAAAATAAAACAAGGGCTAGGAGTATAGCTCAGAGGTAGAATGCTCCTGGGTTTAATCCCCAGTACTTCACACACACACACACACACACACACACACACACACACACACACACACGTCAATGACTTCTGAATCATCAAAACTTAAGTTTTGTTTAGTGTAATTGTATTGATTCCATTTAAGGGTATGTGGGTGGCTTGGTGTATTTTTCCTTAAAAATTGCTGCTCCAGGCAGGGTATAGACAGTGATTCCCCTTTCCTGACTGATTAACCACAAGTGCCACCATCACCATTCTTGCCTGTTGGGGTGTGGACATTAATACGTCCCACTAAGTGTAAAGTCTTAAACACTCTGCCAACTTACATAAATGAAGTTTTATATCTAAAATTTTATAAATGTCTTTTATTTACGTGTGTGTCAGTTACTAGGGATTGAACCCAGAGGCATTCTACCTCCAAGCTACACCACCAGCCTGATTTTATTTATTATTTGGAAACAAGGTCTTACTAGGTTGCTGAGAGCCTTGCTAAGTTGACAAGGCTGTCTTTGAACCTGTGATCCTCCTGTCTCAGACTCCCAAGTACTGGGATTGCAGGTGTGCACTAGTGCACCTGGCTTTTACTTGAAGTTTCTTAAAAATAAAATCAACCTGATACCTGCACCTTACCAAGAACGAAATAAGGAGCCATGGGGAGGCTCACTGTGCCCACAGAATAGGAGTCTTACTTTCATGTGAGTTCATTCTCTTCTTTTTCATCTGTAATATTGCATCTCTGATATTTTGCCTTCTGAAATAGTCTCAGTTTCAGGAGTAGATAGTGAATTGTTTCAAGCACTCCCAAAGACAGCAATATTGTTTGCCACGGTGTGTCTTTGGGTGGTTTTTCTCCTACTTCTCTTAGGATGTGTTCCCATCATTTCTAATGGGAGTGGAACCTGCCCTCTAAGTGCAGATGGAGGATGTCAGAGCGAAAGCTTGCCCTGAAAACTATCTGAGAGGCCGGCCACCTGTCTTCAGAATGCATGAGCCACATGGTCCTGGTGAAGTAAAGAGCTACAAGCTGTGACCTTCCCTCAGCCTTGGTTCTGACCTGAAACCACTGACTTCAGACTGAGGGCCGAGAAGTGCAGTGTGGGACCACACTGACGCTTTAAGCCACTGAAAACTCCGGGAAGACAGCATGAGCAACAGGGGTTGTACCACTGAGAAGCACAGACCACACGGTAGCTTGTTGGCCCTGATTGCATGAAGTCAGGCCATAGATGGCCGGGAAAGAAAGGCTGAGTACTGAGGTTGTGGGACAGAGCCCGGCAGTGAGGAGCCCTTGCTGGCTTTGCCGGCTCTGCGCTAGTGGAGGAGCAGACACTTGAACTGAAAATTGCCATACCACGGGCCAGCAGTATGGGCGCCTCAAAAGCCAAGCTAGACAAGGCTGTGCACCTGAATGGGGGTCGCACGCTTTGGAACTGATGACGTATCTAACTGTGTGGTGTGATGGTGTGGAACACCTTCCCTGTGTCAGTCTGTTTAAAAAGATCCATTTTTCCATAACCTTCTTCAGGATGATTTTTTTCCCCTGCAGGAAGAAGAGATGTATTCTGCTGTGTTGACTAAAACAAAGATGCATTCCCCCCCCCCCCCCCGTATTCCCTTCCCTCCCTCCCTTCTTTACTTTTTCTTTTTTTGTGGTATTGGCAATTGAACCCAGGGGCATTCTACCTCTGAGCTGTACCCCCTGCCCTTTTTTTTTTAAATTTGGAAACAGGGACTTGCTAAGTTGCTGGGGCTGGCTGCAAACCTGTGATCCTCCTGTCTCAGCCTCCCAAGTTCTGGGATTACAGATCTGTGGCACCATGCCCAGCTTTTCTTTTCTCTTGACTGTGACATTTAAGAGTCTGAGCCATGTTTGTTTCTAGGGAACTGTTCTGTATTGCAGTGGACATCCTAAAATTTCCCTGCCTCTCACCTGCTCACTCTGCAGTTTGTTGTGATAATCTACAACACTAGGTGGTTTGAAATCTGTGCTAGCCAACCTAGTTTTCAGGTGATGGTCTCCAGGGCAACTACAAGCTCTGTCTGCCTAGAGATGCTGACTTTTTGAATTTCTGAAAGCAGAGATTAAAAAGAGCGTTCTGGAGCTGGGCGTGGTGGCGCACGCTTGTAATCCCAGCATTTGGGAAGCTGAGACCAGAGGATCTGGGTTCGCGGCCAGCCTCAGCTACCTAGTGAGGCACTCCGCAACTTAGTGAGACTCGGTTTCAAAATAAAGAATAAAAAATAGGGCTGGGGGTGTAGCTCGGAGGTAGAATGCCCCTGAGTTCAATCCCCAGTACCGCAAAAAAAAAAAAAAAAAAAAAAAGCGTTCTGCTGGGCACTGTGGTACACATTTATAATCCTGGTACTTGGGGAGCTGAGACAGGATTACAGGTTCAAGGCCAGCCTT